>JAFFSR010000321.1:2110000-2210000 GCA_017163975.1 Anastatus disparis | reverse complement strand
TCACGTCCAGTCCGCCAACTACAACTCAACCAAGTTGAGGTTTCTGCAAATATAAATCCTAATTGCTACATAACAAGTCGATTTGACCGAATCGAATAAGCGAGACCGTGGTGCCCGTGGTAATTAAAACGTCGACTGGTCTAGAAATGTAAAATTGTGGTTCCGTGAGAGGCAAATTTGGAGATATATTGATGCTTTCTCGTGAAAAAGATTCGCTAGGTTCGTAATCTGATATTTTTGGAAGCACCAAACAAGAAAGAACCGTTTCGAAATTGTTGTTTATTGACTTAATATAAATTTCAATGCTACCCTTGGCGCAAGTGTTAAGTCCGTTTACGGTGCCGATTTATGTTACACACCTTGGCATCGAAAGATTGAGTTTTTTTTCGCAAATCTGGTCGTGATTAAATGTGTGGTTGCACAAGTATCAAGTAATGCTTGCGCATTGATAAATCTGTTGTTGTCATCTTGTACACGAATAATTGAAGGCATTGATTCTACAACGTCCTTAGTGGCAGCAAGCCGGGCTAGGGAATGGTGAAATTGGTTACAATATTTGCAACGTATGTTAGTACTACAGGAGCCGCTATGTTAACGCAAGCAATTTCTACACAAAGCTCTTGACTTAACGACTTCACAGCGCTGTGCAACAGTCAGCCTTTTAAAGCCTTCGCATTTAAAGGTAGGATGATTCTGAGAACAATAATCACATGTCACTGGGGTGGTTGTTACCAGAGAACTCTTTCCACTTTTATTCTTTTGCATTTTGTATGATTGACTGTTTTGCGCCTTACGACGTTTATTAACTTAATCTTCCGTTGGCGCTGGTTTCACTTCTAAAGATTGCGTGCAAATCACTGTTGCTTTTATGAATGTATAAAAGTCATCCAGAGTTAGTAAATCATCTGATTGCAAAGTTTCCTCCCATTTTTCTCTTACTGACGACGGTAACGCGCGCTCAAGAATACGAATGACGAAATACGATTCGGGAATGATGCCAAGTAAATTAAGAGCACTTAAATTATGTCTTGTTTTAGTTAATATTTGAGATAACCTATTCGGAGTCCCCATCGCAGGCGCAATCATGTCTAAGATTAAATCAATATGTTTCGAAATTAAAAATCGCTTACGTTCGTATGACTCTCTCAACAGCTTCTACGCCGTATGATAACTATCCATATTAACGTTCAAATATGATATTTCATCATATGCTTCGTCGCGCAAGGAATTCCTTGTATGAAAAAATTTAATTGTATAATCAATATCTGCGCGCTCATGAACCATATTCATGAACGTGTTGTGGAATGAAATCCAATCATTATAATCGCCCTTAAAGGTTGGTAAACTTGCCACCAGTAATTTAAGCATTTTTTGTTCCTCAATAAACGTTGAGCTGCCGATAAGTCTCATTGTCGCGTCGCTATTTGGCGTCTGAACTTGCATACTTTCTAATCATTCCGCGACTTCATAATATCTATTTTGCATATCAGCGAGCGTGCTTTTTGAATATGACTTCGTTGAGGGCTCACATTGGGCAAGTACGTGAGTTTCTTAGTGATGGTCCTTCTTGCGACATATTTGGAGTGGCTAAGACCTGGCTGGGTCCATCTGTTTCAGATGACGTCATTCGGGTCAAGGGGTATAAAGTATAAAGTATTCAGACAGGACAGAAACTTGCGTGGTGGAGGAGTCGCTTTGTATATTAAAGACAATTTAAAGTGCACTATTTTGGATACTTCGGATACTCAAAATAATCATAGTGAAGGTAAACCGAAGGTACTTGAGTATATTTTTTGTTCCGTGCAATTGGGCAGCTCCGAAGCCGTGTTGGTTTCTGTTATTTATCGACCTCCTGCAATTTCCTTTTTGAGAAATACTGATTTTTTTGATAACTTAAGAAATTTTGCCTCTGAATACTCTCCCAAAATTATAATGGGAGACCTGAATGCCGATCTCCTGCGCGAAAGCAGTGATGCCAAATTTATTAATAAATTGTCAGCTGAGCTTTCGTTACAGTTGGTTCAGCACGGTGCCACGCATCACACTCACACGTCACACATGTGGATTGACCTGATTCTTGTGGACGATAATGACACAATACTTGACGCAAGCAACTTACCGGCGAATTTTCACAGTCAGCACAACTTAGTTGATGTATGTATTTCATGTAATTATATCGAGACAGATGATAAAATAATTAAGTATAGGAATTATAAAGCTATCTGTCCAAACTCATTGGTACAGAGTTTGGCCGACTGTGATTGGACGCCATTTACAGTTAGTACGGCTGACCCGGAATCTGCACTTGGCTGCCTCTGTGACAACCTTACGGCAGCAATACAAAATCTGGCGCCACTAAAAACACTTAAAATTGGTAAAGATAAATTTCCTTGGATAGATAAAGAGTTGTCGCAGATGCGGCACAAGATAGATGCCACGTATCGTAGATTTAAACGGACGAAGGAAGAGCGATATCTCTCCGAATTTTTGCAACTGCGTAAAACAATAGACGAATGGACGGAACAAGCTCAAACAAATTATTATCATAATAGACTGTTCGATGCTCTTGCTAGAGGTAATGTTTGGAAAGAGTTAAAAGACCTGGGACTCCTGTACGGACCTCAAGGGGACTTGAATGGATTCACTTCAGATGAGCTTAATGCACATTTTGCAAGGATGTCAGTCTGGCCACACGATGATACTGCGGAACATAAGAGGATTCTTTCTGAGTGTAGTGAAAGTGGCTTTGCTTCTAAGCCAATTAATATTAATGGTGTAATCCTTGCGATCTCGCATTTTTCATCACAGGCTTGTGGCGAGGATGGCATCCCGCAGAGTGTGATACTTAAAGCACTACTTGTTATTGGAGAGCATCTTGTGACTCTGTTCAATTCCTCTTTTGCGCGGGGGATCTTCCCTTGCCTTTGGGAGCGTGCACGCATTGTACCTTTTTAGACCCATAGCAATATTATGTTTTCTTTCAGAGGTTCTCGAGAAGATTGCCCACGACCAACTGCAAGAGTATATTATGACATACAAAATACTTGACTCTTTGCAGACTGGCTTCAGAAAACATCATTCTACGCAGACTGCCATACTTAAACTTACAGACGACATAAGATTAGGTCTTGACAAGAAACTTGCCACGATATTACTTCTATTTGACTTTAGTAAGGCATTCGACATGATCTCCCCCTCCAAATTGCTTGCGAGGCTTAGATCGATGGGGTTTTCCCAACGGCTGCACTCGAGTGGATTAGCTCCTATCTATCAGGTAGGAAACAAATGGTTTCCGCATATCAAAAGAGGATTCGGATTGGTTAACAACCAATCTAGGAGTTCCACAGGGTTCAGTGCTGGGGCCTCTGTTGTTTTGCCTTTACATTAATAACATCCGTGACACGCTCGACCCCTGTTTCGTAGAGCACATATTATATGCTGATGACATCCAAATCTATACTGAGGTCCCTCATGAACATCTGAATGGAGGTATTCGTATTATGCAGAGGGCGGCCAGGGCGGTGTCGACGTGGGCTGTCGATGCTTCTCTCACATTGAATGCAAGCAAAACTAAGGCAATCGTTTTTGGCGGTAGTCGATTTATTAATGACATTATATACATTGCCGTTTATATATTTTTGACCTTTTTCGATAAAAATAGTATGAACTTTAAAATATCATATCTCTGCAAAAAATCAACGTACAGAAATCGCCAGCATGGATTCAGAAAGATCTGAAAGAGCACTTGAAAATAGCACTGTTTTAATTTCAAAATATATTCTCTTTAATTCTTTATAAGAATTAAAAGACAAACAAATTTTCTTAATATTGACCTACTTTTAATACTTTGTCAAAAAAAAATTTTCTTTATCTTTCATTAATTTGGCTATTAAAAAAGCCGAAACATTTTTTTTTATATAAATTTTTTAAACTTTGTATACATATTCTTAACTAAAAATACGCATTTTTTTCTTTAAAAGGCGGTCGGAACCAAATCGGTGACCTAGTTCAATGCTTACAATAAATGCTTATAATGATTTATTTATTTATTTGCACGGCAAAAATATAGTCATTTCCTCTAACCATGTATATAAAGAATATCTTGAAATAGTTTCAGTGACAAAAAATTTTAAAATATTGTCATGAAGCGAAAAAATTATAAAATATTGCCATGAAGCGAAAAATGCCATCTAACAGTCGATGCGGCTGTTATTTGCATGCAATAGATTTCAATTTAGCATATTTAGCTTTATGACAATATTATATATTTTTTGTTGTTGTAACCGTTTCAAATTATTCATTATGATTATGGTTAAGGGAAATGACTATATTTTTGCCGAGCAAATGAATAAATAAATCATTATAAGCATTTACAGTAAGCACTGAACTAAGTCACCGATTTGGTTCCGATCGCCTCTAAAGTGAAAAATGGCGGAGATATGCAAGATTTAAAAAATGTACCTATTTTTTACGAATTGCCTAATAACTAATTAATGAAAAATCGTAGATAAATAAACTGAACGGAATTTGTAAGAAAGATAAAATACCTTCATTTTTATGTGTTGACAGCAGAGAAAAAATTTTTTTTCAATGAGCGAAAAAATATTAAAAATAGGTCCAAATTAAACAAAATTTTTTTTGGTTCTTAATTCTTATAAAAAATTATGAAGAATATATTTTTAAATCAAAACAATGCTATTTTTAAGTGCTCTTTCAAACCTTTCTAAATCCATGTTGGCGATTTCAGTACATTGATTTTTCGCAGAGATATGATATTTTAAAGTTTATACAATTTTCATCGAAAAAGGTCAAAAACATATGAACAGCAGTGTATGCATATATAAACATTGACATTTAGTTATAAAATCGCATTTACATATTCGCTTTAAACGTACAAAACAAAGCGCTGACTCTTTCGCTTATATAATAAGTAAGATATCGTCCAACCGCTTGAGGATAAAACTCCTATTTAACGAACATCCCCTTATCGGCGTCACTGAAAATCTCCCTTAACATTCCGCGCAACCTTCCAATGAAAACTTCATGGAATTATTCTAGAATCTTTCATGCAATATTTCACTGAAAGATTACTTAAATCTTCCTGTGAAATATTTCGTGGTATGTTTGTGGAAGATTTATGTAATATTCTGCTGTACGATTCTAAAGTTTTTCGGAATCTTCCAGTGACATATTTATGGAATCTTCTCAAAATCTTTCCAGGAATATTCCAGTGCAAGATTACTTAAATCTTTCTGTGAAATATTTCCTTAAAGATTTATGTAATATTCCGCTGTACGATTTTAACGTTTTTCGGAATCTTCAATTGAAATATTTATGGAATCTTCCTGAAATCTTTCATGAACATTTAAATGGAATCTTCCTGAAATCTTTCATGCAACATTTAAATGGAAGATTACTTAAATCTTTCTGAGAAATATTTCGTGGAATATTTCTGGGAGATTTATGTAATATTCCGCTGTACGATTTTGAAGTTTTTCGAAATCTTCCAGCGAAATGTTTATGGAACCTTCCTGGAATCTTCCATGAAATTTTCTACTGAAATATTTCATAAACATTACATGTAATATTTCATGAAATATTCCAGAAATGATTTGTAAATATTTAATGGAATATTTCGAAAAAGTTTTTGAACATTCCTTTGAAATATTCCATAAATATTTCTGGAAGGTTCCAATAAAAGATTCCAGTAAAATATTTCGAAACACTCCGTGAAGACTTCCTAGAAACTGCATGTGAGGTTCTATTAAAATATTCCAGTGGAAGATTTTGAAATATTTCAGTGAAATTTTCCATGCTGTGTGGGTATGAATACGAACACACGTACATATGAATATGTAATTAAGGTTACATGAATGTTATTTATGAAGAATTGTTTACTAGTAAATTTTTTAATATAATGTATTTTCATGAAATTAATTTAAGTACTTTATTCTCTGAATGATAACTAAATAAATTATGTTATACAATCATAAATATATAAATTTTTTCATCTGTTCATCAAATAAAACGATTATTCATTAAATATATTATTCTTACATATATATTACACAAATAATAATTACAATGGATTATAGTTAAATAAAAATTTTTATTTTATTAATCATAGCGTTGAAATTTATTTTGATAGAAATGTTATTTGATTGATATTTTCAGTTGTGTTTTAATACAAGTATAAATATATTTAAAAAGTCACTTGTCATCAATAAAAAATATTTAAATTGTTTAAATGAGAATTCTTCATCATTATTAAGAATTTATTCATAAATTATAATATCAATGATACTGAAATAAAAAGAATAAATATAAAATTAAATATAATATAGTCTTACTCGTAAAACACTTCGTAATATTTATATTTCATTAATAATTTACTTTTGATGCAAACAGAATTGTTGCGTAATTGCAAATAGTCGATTTATTATTTTGAAATATTTGAGTTTTAAAATAACTAAAATATTTTATTTTAATTTCATGATTGTGTATTTAAATACAGTATTTCGTATGTATAAAATACATATGTGAAGATATTACAATTAAAAATAAACACGAAATTTGTTTTTAAACACGTTTCACGTAAAAAGGTTATTTTTAATTTCATCGTTCAAATTTATAGTCATATATTAAGGTCAAGATTTTAAACATAAGAGTCGTTCTTCAGTGATATGACCGTTATACGTAACTCGTTACACGCTTATAATTTTGCAGTCTAGTGTGTATCACTTATAAATTATACGTGATACTCACGGTCACCTATGAAATCGAGCTTAATTTTCGACTTTTGTGAATTGTGCCTTACATATTACATACGATTTAAGACATTCTTCACTTTTTTTCTGAGATGAAAAATATACTATTGAAAGTGAAATATTCTTGGAAAAAAAGCTTAAGTTTTCCATTTTTTTTATGTGTCTGGGCTTTTACTATTACTTCATACTAATTAGTTTCACTCATTTTTAGTATAAAGTAAATCTATGTTCGAAATTCATTATTTGTTGTTGTTTTTGATGCTTTTCGTTTAAATATTTAACTGCACATATTGGCTTTTTATTTAAAATCGGTGAAGTTAATTATATACATGTAATCGAACAGAACTACATAACATTCCATATATGACATAATCAAACTTAGCCTTATATTGTATGTGTAATAAACTTAAGCTTTTCTTTAATATTTGTTTACATATACAATAACGTAAATTTAAATCCAACATTCTGAAGTAAATTTACTCTTCAGTAAATTTCACATATTATTGTAATTGAAATATTTACCACCTTTTTCTATGAATTTCCGGTTCTTCGAATTCGTGCAATTTTTAGGTATGTGCTTCGAGTATATATACGTGGAGGCAGCATGTTATATAGTAAATTGGTGGCTATTTTAACGATGATGTGAGAGAAAAAGAAAATAAATATTTAAATACTATCTCTCTGGTGCAGCGCTTACGGGAGCGTTACGCGAGAGATGTAGGATTTAAGTTAATATTTTCTTACTCGCTACCTAAAGTTGCCACCACTTTTTAACATAGCATACTTCCTATATAGTATATATGCTCTGAGGGTATGTGTAATTTTTCTTGCACTAACAAGGAGAGTGTTTCACCTTCGGGTCACCGATTGGGCTCAAATTTGGGAAATGTTTTCTAGATGCAGAAATATGAAGAAAGCCAAAATTTTAGAGGCCAACGCTCAAAATTTCTCTAGTTACAGGCCATTGAAGAAAATCACGAAACAAGTTACTAGATTTTCAAACGCTTATAGTTCCACAGTATTGTTAGCTAGAAGCTTGTACCTTTTTTTAAATGAAAGCTAAGCTCAAATCCTTTCGAAATAGCACCTATAATATCTCAAAATATTATTTTTTTCCAAAGTTAGAGCGCAATGAAGATTTGACCTTAATTTTCTGTTTAAAACATTAATTAATAATAAAAGCTGAAATTAGGTCTAATCTTCATTGCGCTCTAATTTTGGGAAAAAATAATATTTTGGGATGCCTTAGGTGCTATTTCGAAAGGATTTGAGCGCAGCTTTCATTTAAAAAAGGTATAAGCTTTTAGCTAACAATGCTGAGGAATTATAAGCATTTGAAAATCTAGTAACTTTTTTCGTGATTTTCTTCAATGGCCTATAACTAAAGAAATTTTGAGCGTTGGCCTCTAAAATTTTGGCTTTCTCCATGTTTCTGCATCCAGAAAACATTTCCCAAATTTGAGCCCAATCGGTGACCCGAAGGTGAAACACTCTTCTTGTAAGATTTACCTTTTCTATTGGTTTCTATATAATTAGTAGTTATTATATATTAAAGTGAAACTATCTTTTTCTACAGTTCTTGGCTCCTACGGATCTGCGCATTTTTTCATGATAAGAATAGCAATTTCTATTGAGTCCTATATAATGAGTAGTGGGCCTCATTTTTGGGTCTTATTTGGGCTTTAGTATATGTATTTTTCTCTTCATCTATGTTTAACTGAATTTTGTTTTATTATTTTTTTCTCACTCTTTTATTTTTCTTTTTTTTTGTCTTATTTGAGCTTTAGTATATGGCTGATTCCATTCAGATTCATGCAGGCCGTCACGGATCGAATTTTGATTTTGGCTGAAAACTATGTGAATGTGTTCTAATACTCAAGAGAAAATATGGAAACCCCGAAATACGGCTTAAAAAAATTTTTTCACAACGCTATAGTCTATTTTGTATTAATTGTTAAAATGAAAGGTGAAAAAATGAAAATGGACCTCCGTATTTAAAATGCTCGATCTCCATCAATTTTTGACTTTTCAAGACGAATTTTCTCTTAAAATGTGAGAAATATAGTCTAGTTTTAAATGCCATTCTGATTTCTGCGATGCGAGTTGATCCCTCCGAGGTATTCATGAAAAACCTAGAAAAAACTATATTTTCAAAATGCAATTTTCTCAAAAACTATATATTTTTTTTTTAATTTTTATATATTTTAATACGTAAAAAATGCTAACTTTGAGGATAAGTGAGAATATGCTATTGTGCCTCATTTTTTTTAAACAGGTTTTTTAACGTTTTTTTTTATATCTTCCATTTTAAAAAATTGATACTATAACATATCGTGCCATTTTTCCAACTACTACGTCTTCTTACAATTCGTTTATGCTTTTATTTATTAATGTCATAAAAATATTAACAAAAAACTTCAAAATAAACCGTCGATCAAGTTTTCGGATCAATTAGAACCAAAGTTATGACGATTTTAAGTTTATAAAAATAGGTGAATTAAAAATTTTTTTTTTAATTATAAAATATTAAGACCATGTACTCTTCCAATAATCATTCTCTTTCACTATTCGTTCACTGTTTTATTTATAAGCCCGACTAGAAACGAATTTCGAGTGAAAATGAGGTCCCTATAAGGTACCCTACGATTATTATAAGGTCCCTGTAGGGTGCCCTAAAGGGTTCCTAGATGGCGTGTGATGGGGCGATTTTAAGGTCCCGATAGGGCAGACTCATTTTCAGATGTGCCCTATTGTTACCCGTTTATCACCTGACAGTTGCCTCACAATCGATGTTGAAAAAATTCGAAGTGATAACATAACCTCATCTGATGCACGTGTTTATTTGGTGTGAAAAAAACTATTTTTCTTGTAAATTTAACTCTAAAATAGTTTCAATATAAATAATATTCAACACGAAAAGAAGAATAATTTTGACAATCGATGTTGAAAAAATTCGAAGTGATAACATAACCTCATCTGATGCACGTGTTTATTTGGTGTGAAAAAAACTATTTTTCTTGTAAATTTAACTCTAAAATAGTTTCAATATAAATAATATTCAACACGAAAAGAAGAATTATTTTAATTTTAGATATAGCCATGTTCTTATTTACTAGTGTGGTGTATGTGTGTGTGTTTTAATAGCAATCAACATTGAATTTTCGTAGAACAAAATAAATGCATAATATATAAAATTGAGTTGAAGAATGATTCATTCATATTATTTTATAAAAATATCAATACATTTATCTTTTGCAAACTAATTCGTATTTTATAAGAAAAATAAAATTTAATTTACTAGCGAGAATGTCAGAAGAGGTTATGTTTTACTTTAAAAGGTTTTGAATATTAATAGTCAGGCAATTATCGGGCAGTGGACGGGTAATAATAGAATATTTAGGAAAATGAGGCTGCCCTATCGGGACCTCAGAAGCGCCCCATTACAATCCAAGTAGCGCCCTTGTCAGGATGCCCAGTGGGGTCCTTACAATTTTGTAGGGCATCCTTAATATTTTTCTTGTCCGGAGTATATTGTTAGTGTTTACAAAAACCTTTAGAATTAGCCATTGCTCAACTTTTTTGGTTAATTAGAATAAAAGTTATAGCAATTTTAATTTAAAAAATGTGTTTAAAAATAAATAATCATTTATTCAGTTTGAATTTCGCGCCTGCGAGTGAAATTCAGTTTGAAAGCAGTTGGTGCATGCCGCCGCTAGGTAGCAAAGTCGCGTTCCAAGTGTATTCATCAGCAATATAGCGCATCGCAGTAGATAATAAGCTTAGAGCATATACTACTGGAGGCAACTTTGAATGCACCGTGCGCGTGGTTAGGTTGAGAAAGAAAAAAATATACTAAGGTTGATAGCTATCTCTATTTTTCAGTCATGTGATAAGGGAGTAGGGAACGAAACAAACCAATCACGTGCCGGAGAACAAGAGATATCTGTCAACCTCCATATACCTTACTCTCTCTCAACTTAACCACGCGCACGGCGCATTTGAAGCTGCCTCCAGTAGTATATGCTCTAAGATAAGAAGAGATCGAATTTAAAAACAAATCGTCTAACTTTTATAATCTTTTTTTTCCACTTTATTAAGAGATTTTGAGTTAATTACAATGTCATCATCACTGGCTACGATAAAGTGCAAGGACTTAAAAAAAGGCACATGAAAGCTATGTACCATCCCTCTAAAAATCCATTCAGAGAATCGGGCAATATAACGGAGTCTTTCAAGTGCTTGTATTTAAAGTCCCTTGTATTTTGCTTTATTATCTTTTTCTTTCTTTTTTCATTTTTCTTTGACCCTCCCCATCTTCAGCCATCCTTTTTAATTTCTTCTTTTCTTTAAAGTATAGACTTCAATTATGATATAATATTGGAGTCTACACTTGACTAGCTTCTAGACAAAAGAGAAAATTTTTTTTGACAGCCCATCTTTAAATGCAGCTCAATTTAACTAAATCAGCTGATCTTTGACTAACGTTTTATCGACTTCTATTTAAATTTTGTATGATTGACTTATGAATAAATTTTAGGTAAATTTATCCTACTTCTGCTAAGTTTTGGCTAATTTTTAGCTAACTTTTATACAACTTTCAGTTATTTTTTAGCCAACTTTCAGCTAACCTGTAACTTTTATTTTAACAAAATTTTAGTTACATTTCAGCTATATTATAGCTAACTGGAGCAACAATAGATTTTTATACACGGCGGCAGCGTCGATAATGGTGGCAAAAACTTTTTATAATATAAAGAGATATGAGGATATCTCTACAATTTTTAATCTTTTTATTAAGGTTTTGAAAATTCATTTTACAGGCGTTACTGGGTTACTCAATGATGCACACTATTTAAACTAGGTTCATACCTTTTGTACAATCTGGAAACTCTATTTTTTCTGTATCCAGTGAATGTGCCACCAATGGTATAGTAGACATTTCTATACCATTGGTGGCACATTCACTAAATACATGAAAAATAGAGTTTCCGGATTGTACAAAAGGTATGAACCTAGTTTAAATAGTGTGCATCATTGGGTAACCCAGTAATAGCTGTAAAATGACATATCACGGAAAGATTAAAAATTGTAGAGATATCCTCATATATATCTTTCTATACAATATAGTTTTTAAAATAATTTAGTCGTTGACCCCCCATATCTTACCCATAGAAATCTTATTTTCTACCCTTTTATTGAATAACAGCCATTTTTTACTCATTTTACACCCATTTTCCTCCTTTTTCAACTTTACATCCTACCCAACAAAAATAACTGCTGATACTCAAGTGCAGATACATGAGTTCTAAGTTCTACTCAATACTGAGATCACCTTCATGAATTAGAACCTTATAGACCAATCTCAATCTTGTGAATACTAAAGATTCTCAAGTTCCAACCTTAATCTTGAATTTGCACCTGTTTTATTTCTTAAATATCATGAATTAGAAAATTAACTATTAGTAATTTAAAAGTGTTATATATTATATAAATTATTCTATATTTATCAATTTTGAATTTTAGTAACAAAAGAAGTCGCACCATAAGAGATTAACAATCACATTTTCTGCGAAATATTGCCCTTAAATTGAGTAGGTCAAATGTCAGTCTTAGTACCGAAAAAAAGACACCAAACATCGAAAATTTATGCTCTTGCTTTAAAATATAATAGTACAGACATTAGTCCCTAAAATTCAAGCTATAGTACTAATCGAAATTATATCGTAACTTCTTTTTAAATACCTCAGAACATAAATTAGATATACTAGATTTTATACTTATTTTAACAGTACTTCCCTTTCTCCGTGCAGTTATTAGTTCTAGTAAATGTCAAATACTGTGTTTGATTATTTTATGATTCGTGATTGGAACACGTGATTAAAAATAATGAATTCGTATCATATTTTTTCATTGATTTAAATGTAATTTCGTAAAATGAATTCTTAACCCATCATGATATAATTTGTATTTAAACAATTTTCATGCATATTGTAACTTTAATCGATCTTTTTTATAAAAATATAAAAATTCAATTCATTACGAAACTTTATTATCAAAATTCATAAGTTAAGGCAATTCTTTTTCATTTAAAATGGCTAATTTACAAGTAATAATATAATAATTGAACATTCAACCGAGCGACGTTAGGAGCTAGGTAAATTAAGCTAGTTTTGAAATTATTCAAAGACGTCATTCGAAGTAATTGTAATTAGAAAATACTGTGTGTTAATATTTTATAAGAACATTGCATGCACTTTTGGTATTTCAGTAACACTAAAAATACATTTTCCTTGTTTTGACTTAACGGCATGTCGGAGCTGCAGCAATCGAGTTTTGCTTTTTTTCAATATCTTTTTAAATTCTTAAATTGAACAAATATAATGACTTGTCCGCACTAAAGCTATATTTATACAATAATTTTTGTTAAAATAAAAAATCATTTGGACTTGTTATTTTTTTATGAGCTTGGATTGGAAATTAGATATCAAACTCGACAAACCTAACCTTAAAATACGACATATTGAAAGTTTTTATTATAACTTTGTATGTATAATATTTTGGTGGATTTCTTGAGTTGTCCGCACTAGAGTTTAATCTTACAAATTTTTTCTTTGTAGCAAAGAAACTCAATTAAACGCATCGTTTATTCATAAGTTATGATTGGAAATATTATTAGAAGGCGGACAGCTTCGTCATGCTCTTAAAGCTTTCACGGTGAATGTTGATAAAAGTACTTTTTGGATGTCGACTGTGTAAGTTGTCGCTTAGGATACCGACCGTCATAATGTTCATAGCACGTTGACATCCTAAACCACAATTAAACAATTGAAACCCGAAAAGACCCTCTAAAAATGTCTACGTTTTCCATGTAAAACATTGTATTGAAGATAATCGAGGTCTAGGTTTTTACAGCAAATGAGCTATTCTACAGCAATGAGCAAGGAAGCGGCCTATTTTGATTTTCCTGCAATATAAGCGAAAATAAAGTATTGTAAAATGCTTCTAATTATGCAGATAAATCATTAAAAGCAGTCAGCGAATATAATTCACTCTGCGTAACCTTAGTAAAAACTATGTATATGTTATCTGTATATATATATACATGGGACGTTTCACGTCAACTCACCTAACAAAAAAATAGAATTCGTCGAAAATCTGTGAAAATGTTCTATTTGATACCCAAAATATACAAAAAAAATTTTAGAGGTCCAGGTCAAAAGGGTCAGAATTTAAACGTGATGGAATTTTTCGAATTTTCCAAATTTTTTGCTAAATAAATATTTAAATGAATTTTTTCCTCAAAAACTATCAATTTTCCGTTAAAACTTAATAGAATACTTTTTCTTGGAAATTAGATGTAGAATTCACCTGAATTTTCGCAAATTATAATATACTGATTTTTATGCATACTTGATCGATTTAAACATACTATTTAGTATATCTAAAAATCTATCAGGTTAAATTGGCTTTTAAAAGTCTTATTTTTTTGTTTTTTTATGAGGAAAAAATACAAGAAGCCTCCAGTTGGGCAGCCTTCTCAAAGTTACTTAATTGTGCAAAAATGTCTGAAAAAATCGTTATTTTGGATCAATGATGAGATTTGTGATTTTATTTCTGAAAAAGTATTGATTTTTGGGACAAATGTATGAAAATGTTTTTTATTGGAAATCGTGTGTAGAATATAAACATATTTTTACAAATTGTAATTCAAGACATTATGAACCATATATACTAAAAATTTAACAAAAAATAAATTTTAAAATTTCAAAATTTCATTTATAATTTGTGATGTTTAGCAAATAATGGTTTACAAAAATTTACATACATTCTGCATACAATTTCCAATAAAAAACATATTTATACATTTGTCCCAAAAATCAATACTTTTTCAGAAAAAAAAATCACAAATCTCATCATTGATCCAAAATAACGATTTATTCAGACTTTTTTGCACAATTAAGTAACTTTGAGAAGGCTGCCCAACTGGAGGCTTCGTATATTTTTTCCTCATAAAAAAACGAAAAAAATAAGACTTTAAAAAGCCAATTTAACCTGCTCGATTTTTAGATATACTAAATAGTATGTTTAAATCGATTAAGTAAGCATAAAAATCAGTATATTATAATTTGCGAAAATTCAGGTGAATTCTACATCTAATTTCCAAGAAAAAGTATTCTATTAAGTTTTAACGGAAAATTGATAGTTTTTGAGGAAAAAATTCATTAAAATATTTATTAAGCAAAAAATTTGGAAAATTCGAAAAATTCCATCACGTTTAAATTCTGACCCCTTTGACCTCGACCTCTAAAATTTTTTTTGTATATTTTGGGTATCAAATAGAACATTTTCACAGATTTTCGACGAATTCTATTTTTTTGTTAGGTGAGTTGACGTGAAACGTCCCATATATATCTGCAAAATTGGAATTATTTTATGATACTTTGTTTTAACATATAATGCAGAAAAATCATAATGGACCGCTTTTATAGCTCAGTCGCTGGAAAAACCTAGGCCTTGATTTTCTCCAATATAATCTTTTACATGGAAATTGTACTTTTGGTGTTACTGAAATACCAAAAGTACATGCAGTGTTCTTAAAAAATATTAATACACCGTATTTTCTAACCATAATTACTTCAAGTGCTGTCTTCAAATAATTTAAAAACGTATGATTCATAATAGTCTTTATTATTATAATGTTTCACAAAAAATCTTCATTTTAATGTTATGCTCACATTGTTACATAACTTTAGATTTTCCTAAATATATTTACACTAATATTCGCTTAAAATATATAAATAATTTATAATTTTATTTAAAAATGGCATTCTAGAAATAAAGCTCATAAATTAGCAATAAGAAAATTTTTTCATATAAAACATATTTATAAAAAATAAAATTTGAATAAATAAAAACGTGCTCATTTTTCGATTTTGGTTCTTGTTGGAATTCGATTCTTAATGTGCTCAGGATCATATCCAGAAGAAAAATCTGAAGCGCGAAAACTTCATGGTCAAATTTACTTGAGGACCACGGTGCTAAGTAGCAACACAATATGAGTATATGAATGTATGAATGGGCTGCGCTTGTCACCTGACCGATATTCACGTTAGACTAACCAAATGGAGTACTAGTGTGCGACTACTAGAAAGGTTAGTGCTTGGAATCCTCCAACCTTTGTGCTAGCTATAAGGATGAAAAGTAAGTCCTCTTTCGTCGAAAGTCGAAATGGACAAAGGGTTTGTAAAACCATATGTTTGATGCGGGAGCCGATCATAAACTGGACTTGAGCCTATGACGGGGTTAGTTTGTCAGATACAAACAGGCGCAGGTGTGAAGGATTACTGGGTCAGTATTTCCTTATACTGAATCCGCACAGGAGAACTGCGAGACGTCTAACCTGAAGATTAGGTCAGGCGTTGGTTTCGGATTAGACGTCGCCTACATTATAGGAATAGCGTAAAATCTTTAGCATCAATATGGCGTGGGCTTATCCTGTAACATCTTTTTTAGAATCACCAGGTGTCGCTAGGATTGACCACCCGAAAACCGCTTCTCAGCTGCAGCATCCTTAACTAGGGTACCTCACAGACGGGGATAGTAGCTCCATTGCACCTGGAGCTCCCATGCTTAGTGAACTGTTTTAAGCCAAGATTACGTTTTCTATATGATGTTTTTTTCAACAAAAAACCAACCCGATGCGTCTAGAAATGGCAAAACCAACAACCAAATCCAGAGATCGCAGATTGGGAGCTCAACAACAACTGATGCACCCAGTACCTGCATATCAGATGAACAGCAATTGCAAAGGATTCACGAAATTCCCATACTTTTTAATGAGGCAATCGAGAGCCAGCCTAGTGTTCACAAGGAAGATGAGGTCAATCTTCCCGAATCGATAGACCCTGTGTTAAGAGCTATCTTAAAACAGCTCTTAACAACCTATGGAAGGCACAGAAGGTTACGGAAGACATAGAAATGACGCTACCTGACAATGCAACGGTAAAGTAGTCCCGGGACGAGGATCCGCAAGAATTAGAAAATGCTTCTGAAGCTCGTGGTCCTTTAAAGGAAAATAAATCTCAGGACCAGGACGGCTCGTTCCAGATCGCCCTAAACAAGATGGAAGAGAGGGTTGCTAAAATACAGAGGCAGCTGCAGCGACAAACGTAGCAGCATCAGGAGCAATAATTGTAATGAAAATAGCGATTAAAGCAGCCTTACTTAAGACTACCAGTGGCCAGAACAGCGCCCAATACGACTGAGCAGCCTGCACTCGTTGAGAAGACCTCGACAAACGACATCAAAGGAATCAGAAACACCAGGGTCGGAGATCTCTTGCTTGAGTTGGGCACCACTAAGGAGTAAGAGACCTTTAGTGTTTTCCTGAAAAGGACGGTCGGTGAAACAGTAACGTTAAGAAGTTATGTCCCAAGGAATCGGTTGAAATCAGAGATGTTGACTGCCTTGCAACAGTAGATGAAGTGAAGACAGCTGTTAAAGCTGTGTTTACCCAAGTCGATAAAGAAGTAGGGGAGTTAAGCGTCTCGCTAACGAAACCCAACAGCAGAATGCTTTGTTTGGCCATTGTAGAGATGGAACAAGACCAAGCAGCTTCGCTGCTCTTTATCAGCCTGTTCGACTACAAACTCTCAGTATATTTTATCCTTTTTTTCATGACTGATGCTAGGGAGATGTTGATTAGCGGGTTGATTTTATAAATTTTTAGAATTTCCACAAGCCATGAGTGAGGAATGCTATCGGAAGCTTTTCTATAATCTACACTGAAAAAAAAATTAGCAAATTCAACTCGGTTCTCATGCTAAAATAATATGGCGCTATATGCAAGTGTTTTTCAGTAATATCATCAGAGGAACCATGCAATGTTATTTTAGTAACCATGCTGAAAAAGTATAGTGCGCCAACCAAATCGTTTTTATTAAGAGTAAAATTTAATGAACCTGAAGTTTCCGACGTCCAGATCCGACACTATTAAATAATATTAAAGTTTTTTTTAATTTAAACTATTTTATTATTGTTTAAATATGATTATTAACTGTAAATATAACTATTAAAAAAGTTTAGATAAGGTCGGACTACCGGAAGGTTGATAAAATGCCATGAGTTGAAAAATATACTTTACGGTATGTATGCTAACATAAGGCTGGTAAGGCTGGTGGAAAAAAAAATTCTTTAAAGTACCTAATTACGGATATTTATAATTGTAACTAGATAAACCAAAAATAAATAATTAATAATCATAAATTAAAATGTAATAAATGAATAATAACAATATGGTGTAGTTTGAAGCACCGTGACATGACTAAATGCAGCCGGGTCTGATAGAAAAAAAAAATCTTTAAAGTACCTAATTACGAATATTTATTATCGTAACTAAATAAACCACAAATAAATGATTGATAATCATAAATTAACATCTGGTTAATAAATAATAACAATATGGTGTAGTTTGAAGCACCGTGACATGACTAAATGCAGCCGGGTCTGATAGAAAAAAAAAATCTTTAAAGTACCTTATTACGAATATTTATTATTGTAACTAAATAAACCAAAAATAAATGATTGATAATCATAAATTAACATGTTAATAATAAATGAAAACGATCTGGTGTAGTTTGAAACACCGGAACATGACTAAATGCAGCTGAATCTAATGGAAAAATACTAGTCTGGTTGAAAAAAAAATTCTTCAAAGTACCTTATTACGAATATTTATTATTGTAACTAAATAAACCAAAAATAAATGATTGATAATCATTAATTAACATATGATTAATAGATAAAAACGACCTGGTGTTGTTTGAACTACCGGAACATGACTAAATACAGCCAAGTCTGATGAAATAATAAAAGGCTGGTGAAAAAAAAAATTCTTTAAAGTACCTTATTACGAATATTTATTATTGTAACTAAATAAACCAAAAATAAATGATTGATAATCATAAATTAATATGTAAACAATGAATAAAAACGATCTGGTGTAGTTTGAAGCACCGAAACATGACTAAATGCAGCCGAGTCTGATGGAAACATACTAGTCTGGTTGAAAAAAAAATTCTTTAAAGTACCTTAGTCATGTTCCGGTGGCTTAAACAGCACCAGGTTGTTTTTATTTATCAATTATATGTTTATTTATGATTATCAATCATTCGTTTTTGGTTTATTTAGTTACAATAATAAATATTCGTAATAAGGTACTTAAAAGAATTTTTTTTCCAACCAGACTAGTATTTTTCCATCAGACTCGGCTGCATTTAGTCATGTTCCGGTGTTTCAAACTACACCAGATCGTTTCTATTTATTATTTACATGTTAATTTATGATTATTTATTATTTATTTTTGGTTTATTTAGTTACAATAATAAATATTCGTAATAAGGTACTTTAAAGAATATTTTTTCCCACCAGCCTTTTATTATTTCATCAGACTTGGCTGTATTTAGTCATGTTCCGGTAGTTCAAACAACACCAGGTTGTTTTTATCTATTAATTATATGTCAATTAATGATTATCAATCATTTATTTTTGGTTTATTTAGTTACAATAATAAATATTCGTAATAAAGTACTTTAAAGAATTTTTTTTTCAACCAGGCTAGTATTTTTTCATCAGACTCGGCTGCATTTAGTCATGTTCTGGTGTTTCAAACTACACCAGATCGTTTCTATTTATTATTTACATATTAATTTATGATTATCAATCATTTATTTTTGGTTTATTTAGTTACAATAATAAATATTCGTAATAAAGTACTTTAAAGAATTTTTTTTTCAACCAGGCTAGTATTTTTCCATCAGACTTGGCTGCATTTAGTCATGTTCCGGTGTTTCAAACTACACCAGATCGTTTCTATTTATTATTTACATGTTAATTTATGATTATCAATCATTTATTTTTGGTTTATTTAGTTACAATAATAAATATTCGTAATAAGGTACTTTAAAGAATTTTTTTTCCCACCAGCCTTTTATTATTCCATCAGACTTGGCTGTATTTAGTCATTGTTTCGGTGGTTTAAACAGCACCAGGTTCTTTTTATTTATCAATTATATGTTTATTTATGATTATCAATCATTTATTTTTGGTTTATTTAGTTACAATAATAAATATTCGTAATAAGGTACTTTAAAGAATTTTTTTTCACAAAACTTGAATTTTTCATCAGACTCCGCTGTATTTAGTCATGTTCCGGTAGTTCAAACAACACCAGGTCGTTTTTATCTATTAATTATATGTTAATTAATGATTATCAATCATTTAATTTTGGTTTATTTAGTTACAATAATAAATATTCGTAATAAGGTACTTAAAAGAATTTTTTTTTCAACCAGACTAGTATTTTTCTATCAGACTCGGCTGCATTTAGTCATGTTCCGGTGTTTCAAACTACACCAGATCGTTTTTATTTATTATTTACATGTTAATTTATGATTATCAATCATTTATTTTTGGTTTATTTAGTTACAATAATAAATATTCGTAATAAGGTACTTTAAAGAATTTTTTTTCCCACCAGCCTTTTATTATTCCATCAGACTCGGCTGCATTTAGTCATGTTCCGGTGTTTCAAACTACACCAGATCGTTTTTATTTGTTATTAACATGTTAATTTATGATTATTAATCATTTATTTTTGGTTTATTTAGTTACGATAATAAATATTCGTAATTAGGTACTTTAAAGATTTTTTTTTTCTATCAGACCCGGCTGCATTTAGTCATGTCACGGTGCTTTAAACTACACCATATTGTTATTATTCATTTATTACATTTTAATTTATGATTATTAATTATTTATTTTTGGTTTATCTAGTTACAATTATAAATATCCGTAATTAGGTACTTTAAAGAATTTTTTTTTCCATCAGCTTTACCAGCCTTATGTTAGCATACCTACCGTAAAGTATATTTTTCAACTCATGGCATTTTATCAACCTTTCGGTAGTCCGACCTTATTCAAACTTTTTTAATAGTTATATTTACAGTTAATAATCATATTTAAACAATAATAAAATAGTTTAAATTAAAAAAAAAACTATTTTAATAGTGTCAGATCTGGACGTCGGAAACTTCAGGCTCATAGATAAATATTATTGAATAAGATGTTGTTTCACGAAATTATCCATCACATATATACATTTTTGCGAAATAGTTTTTATTACTTATTATTTTCATGAAGATTCGCTAATTACTATACTTAATACTATAATAACGTATTACCGTAGATTAAAAATAGTTATTATATTGAAATGTTTTAGCATGGCTCTATCATGTAATATTTGCTTTTTTTCAGTGCATATATCCTATATAGAAGTCTTTCTTTCTTTTTATAGCTTCTCCAATTATAATTGTGTCTATAATGAGTAGTTCTTTGGCTCCCTTTTCTGTATCCTATTTGTTCTTTACTAAGAACATTGTTGTGTTCCAGATGTTTATAGATTTTATTGAAGAGAATGAGTGTTAGTAATTTGTACGTGGTAGATATAAGGTTGTATATTGTGTATTATGGTGAACTTTTTCAACCACAAGTTATGAATCTAATCTGGTCCTGGCGCTTTCCAATTCGTCTGGTTTCTGATAGTTTCCCTAAGTTCTTCTGTGGTAATGTTATCATACTGCATGACGCGGATGTTATTCATTTTTCCTTTTTCAGTTTCAATTCTTTCCGTCCTATTGTTGTGTGAAATTTCTTTAGACTAAAGATTCTTTCAGTATTCGGTGGTTGTATCAATATCTGGGTATTTGTCTAATTCGTTGGATTGTGTAGATTCCAGATACCTATAAAAGGATCTTTGATTCGTTTTAAACATTGCATTTTCTTTGCGTCTCTGGTTGCTTATCTTGTATCTTCTGAGGCATGCTAACTTGATTGTTAATATCTGTTTTACAAAGTCGAGAATATCTAGTTATGCACTGTTATCTTTGTTCTTATTCTTGGTTATTATTTGTTTTGTCTTTCTATTTACTGTCCGATTTTTATTGTTATTTCTGAATTGTGTTAATACTTATATATCTTTCCTTAATCTCTCCATGTTTATTTCAAGTCTTCTCTACCATGCAGGTACATCTTCTGTTTTCCTCTTTCGGCTTTGAGCAGGTTTGAATTCTTGGTTAATTTCTAAGGTCGTGATTGCGCCTAAATATACGATTGATCAAGTCATTAATACTATTGATAATCTTATTCGTATTCGAATTGTATATTAATCTCATTATTGATGGTCTAATAATAGGGTCCATACCATTATATCATATGAAATTTCTCTTAAACACATCCTCAATTTTCTTATCGATATAGCTTACAGCATGGGCTATTGTCGTCACAATTAATAGCTCTTGAAGTTCATCGGTAGTTTAGCAAAGATCTTACTTGCACTGGTTTGTTGTTTGTGTATGTAAATTTAGCCCTGTAACTATTTAAAGCCTGCCGGGGATTCAGGGCCATTAGTTGTGTTTCTTTCTATATTGTTTTACTCTCCAATTATAGGTGCTGTGTCTTTTTTGGTCCACGAATGGTATTTCATTTTCCATCTGCCTACTATTGCCGGTTAATGTATTCCCTGATCCGCCACCTGGGGATGCGTCCGATGCGAGATGGACTCTAACTCCACATGGATTATTATTACTATTATTATTATTATTATTATTATTATTATTATTAATATTATTATTATTATAATTATTATTATTATTCCTTTGCATGTTGCTATCCTTGTAAGTGCCCACCTACGATGTGATGACGGGCAGAGGGTAAAGCACGATCCCCGTATAGCTGACAATCCTTAAGTGATAGTCAAGGATACATGGATACCCGCGTGGGCAGGACGGCTTCACGAAAATGCTAGTTTGGGACTTATCACAATCTGACGGAGTCAATGGAGGGGTTGGCATCAGGTATGAACGGGCCCAGGTGCAGCGGATCATCTGATCAGTATTTCCTTATACTGAGCCCGCACAGGAAAACTGCTGAACGTCTAGCCTGAAGTTTATGGTTAAGCGTTGGCCCGGATCCGATGTCGCCCATTCAATAGGGGTCACGTAAAATATTTAGCATCAACATGGTGATTCTAAAAAAGATGTTACGGAGCCTAACCCGTAACATTTTTTCTAGAATCACCAAGTGTCGCTAGGGTTGACCATCCGAAAACCGCTTCTCAGCTGCAGCATCTTTAACTAGGGCATCCAAACAGGTGGAGATACTGGCTCCACTGCGCTGGGAGCTTCCATGGGGCGAATCGTCTTAAGACAAGTAAACGTTTATAGCTTGTCAAATTCAAACAGAAATAAAACCGAAACAGATGCGGCTAGTAATAACCAAAATAATAAAAAAGGCCAGAGAATGCTTGCTGACCCCCCAACAAAGTCAGGGGTAAAGATCACCTGCATGACAGTGGAAGAGATGTCTCAGAGAATAAACGCGATCTTTATACTGATGAGTCGGGCCTGCAAGTCGACGCCCAGCATTTCTCTGGATATCAAGAACAATCTTTCAGAGCTCATTAAGCACATGGATGTTCTAAAGATGGAGCATTCCCACTGGCTTGAAGCAAGAATTGTCACCGAACAGATGAAAGTGACCGAAATGCCTTAGGCCAGCACCACAGCTAAGCGGCTTTGAGAAGAGGACTCGCTTGATTCGGGAAGCGATTCAGAACCACTATCTCCTCTTAAGAGGGGCCAAGATTGGGAAAAAGATGTGTCTTTCAAAATCGTTTAAAGCCGTAAAAAAGTTAGAGCCACAAAAAAGTAAAAGCAGCAGCTGCAACGACAAACACAGCAGCGGCAGCAGCGAGCGCTACAACAACAGCAGCGATCGCAACAGCAAAACGAAAAACCACCAACGGCAAAACATCGGCTGAAGTGACAGAGCAACCAGCACAGCAGCTGCTAAAATAAAACAAGGAGAGGAGGAGGAAGACAAAAAAAGGTCTGACACCGTCCTAATGAAGCAAGAAGAAGGTAAGTCCTACAGTGACATCCTGCAAAACACTTGGCAGGATCTTATTAACCAAAGCCCAACGACTAACATCAGAGGTATAAGGAAAACCAAGGCTGGAGATGTCCTGATTGAGTTAGGCTCTATTAAGGGACTAAAAACCTCTAGTGATTTCCTCAAAAGGACGGTTGGAGGAACGGGTAATGTCAAAGATCAAAGATATCGATTATATGGCCTCAGTAGAAGAAGTGAAGACAGTTGCTAAAGCTGTCTTTACCGTAGTTGATAAGAAAGTGAGAGAGCTCAGCGTTTCGCTAACAAGCCCCAACAGCAGAGCGCTTCGCTTGGCCATTGTACAGATGGAAAGAGATCAAGCAGCGTTTCTGCTCTCAAAAACTAAAAAAAAGGGCTATACCAGCTGCCGTATCGGAAGTTGGCAACGAGTTCAGCACTATTTTGAATGTGAACTACGGTCACCAGGTACACGACTGCCAGGAACATGATTGTTGCAAGATGTGCTACAAGTGTAGCAAAGACGGTCACAAGAGATCAGCCTGCAAGGCTACTGGTGGCCAGTGCATATTATGTACCGAGCGGAAAGTAAACCCAGCAGAACGAGAACACATCCCTGGGTCAGGTCAGTGCAAAGTCTTTCTGGGCCGAATCAGGAAATGCCAATGATGGGTGGCATAACGGTCCTTCAAGCAAACGTACACAGAAGTGACCTAGCCAACAGCCTTTCGACTCAAATCAAATTTCAGACAAAGGCTAATGTGCTCCTCATAAGATTGTGACCAAGAAGCTTTGCGCCGCCCCCACGTTGCCATTCGAAGAACAGACCATGGCGAACATGGTGCACCACCTGTTCCCTACGCATCCACCACTCGAAGAACGAGAGAGTACAGAAGAACTAGGAGAGATTCCGCTCTTTTTAAGCGGATAATAACAGTTCGCGGAATTGATGCGGAACAAGAAGGCACCTGGTCCCGACGGAAAACCACCCGAGGTCCTCAAGTGCATAGCGGTAAAAGCGCCATCTCTCTTGTTGAACATATACAATGCATGCCTCTAGACGGGTGTGTTTAGCCCCCCCCCCTTCCTTGGAAGGTTGCACGTCTTGTGCTGATCAACAAAGAGAAGGGAGGTGATCCCCAGCATCTATCGTCCTACAGGCCACTGTGCATGTCAGACGGAGCCGGAAAGCTATACGAGAGGCTGTTGAAACCGTGATTACATAGAGCTGTACAGGCGGCTAGCGATCTCGCTGACAGCCAGTACAGCTTTAGGAAAGAGCAGCCTACCGTCAATGTAGTAGAAAAAGTAGTGAAAGTGGCAAGAGAAAGATAGACTAAATGCTATCATTTCCGTGTTATTGCTTTTCTTGTTCTGCTAGATACTTAAAACGCTTTCAACTCGGCAAGATGGCCAGATCTTGTTGCTCCGTTGGAAGAGTTTAATGTACCAGAATACCTTATGCGAGTAATACACGACTACCTGATAGACCGTATCCTCTGCTATGAGACAAAAAAAGACTGGTGTGAAAAGGTCCTCAGCGCAGATGTGGCACAGGGATCGATCTATGTCCCAGACTTCTGGAACATCCTGTACAATGCATTGCTCAGACTTGCAATGCTGGACGGGGTGAAAATGTTTGTTTACGCCGATAATGTCGCTTTAGTTATCACCGCGCAAAACGCAAACGTAGCCCAGTAAATACTGTTTGTTTGTTATACTCTTTATTGAAACAGAAACAATGGGTGCTAAATACTAATATAACTTACAAGAACTGAAACTATAAACTTATAGAATAATGAAATAAAGGAAGGTACATAATCTTCATTAACTACATAGTCCGATACGGAGGAGGAACCCAAGCGCACTCCACAGCGTTGTGACAGCCACTGACTCCCCCGCGGGCATCGCCTAGAGGATATAAGGAAAAGGATGCTAGGAGGGGGGGGGGGAGGCTCCTTACTCTCCCGCACTGATTACGGCGCAAACACATACTAAATACACTGATGAGAAGAAGCTTCGAATGGTTGAGGGAACATGGTCGCGAAATAGCAATGGCTAAGACAGAAATTGTGTTCTTAACCTAGAAACACATAAACATCGAGTTTCCCATGACAGTAGGCACAAACGTGGTGGAGACAAAGAGGGAGGTTATGTATCTTGGCATAAAGCTAGATGCAAAACTAACTTTTTGTCACACCAAAAATACGTCACCAACAAAGCAATGAAGAAAACCTTGCAGTTAAGTCGTCTTATGGCCAATACCAGCGGTCCAAAATCAAGCAAACGACGACATCCAATGTCAGTTACAACGCCCATCTTATTGTACGGCTCTGAAATATAGGCCGAAACAATGAGTAAGGAGACGCAACAAAAGACATTATCTTCTGTTTAAAGGAGAGGGGCTCTCAAAGTCACTAGCGCTTATCGCACTGTCTCGGGTCCCGCGGTGTTAGTCATCACAGAAATCATCCTGATCGAATTACGTGTGATGGAACGCAAGCAAACCTGCAAATAGGAGAAACACAAAGAAGAAACTGCAATAATTCAGAAGAAAGAAAAGCAGGCAATTATGGAATCCTAGTAAAGAACATGAAATCAGGAGGAAGACGGCCGATAGACTCATGTTCTTATTAGGAAGCTGACCCCATGGGTTAAAAGAAAGCACAGGGAGGTAAATTATTACCCAAGCCAGTTCGTTAGTAACCACGGGTACTTCTGCTCCTATCTTAGACAGATGGAAAAGGCTCGGAATCCGGGCTACATCTTCTGTTTCGCCGATCACGACCATGCGTATCATACGTTTTTCGTTTGCTATCAGTGGAACGAAGAAAGAAGTCAGGTCATAATCATTATCGTCATCGTCATCATCATCATGATCATCATCATCTATTAAAGATAAATAAATACATAGCAAGTATTGAACAAGTTGACCCGTTTAATAACAAACTTCATAACTTAAAAATTAGCCATCCACAATAATAACACCATTTTAGTGAAATCAAAGTACAATATTTGAAGAATTTTTGATGCTTTGTCAAGTTAAATATTATTCATAAACAATTGAGCAATACTCGATCAAAAATCGTAAACAACTGATTTTTTTAAACTTTGACAATTTTTCACAACAAAACTAAGAATCTTAAGAAAAAAATTGTATAAGGGTTTTTGGTTAAAAATTGAATCAATGGAATCTTTTTTTTAACAACTTTGGTAACTTTTTAATTTGTTAACAAAATTGTTAATAATTTTTTTGCTCCCAAGCTAGCGAAGTTATACCCTCGATATTTGTAATCAGGGGGTCAAAATACATTAAAAAAAAACCTTGGTAGAGCTCTGGACCTACGGGAACCTATCCTGCGATATAATATTTATCTATTATTCTTTTATATATTCATCTTCTACTAGAAAATGAATTTATATTCAACCTAATAGAGGACGGGGGTGGTCACTTTAGGGACCACCCTGAGAACACAAAGTGTTCAATATTCTTAGGTTAAATGTAAGGTTAAAAACATTAAATAGTTTCTGTTCTCAGGGTGGTCCCTAAAGAGACCACAAGGTTAAGAAAAAAATTTTTCTTCCTTCTTTTTTAAGAATAGACGAATGTGTAGAATGTATGAAAAATATGAATGGCGAAATGAGTGTAATACCGCCATGTTGTCATGCCCGTTCCAAGCCTGGATAAATTGCAGAAGGCACTCACATTGGCTTTATCAGTCTACGAACTATATATTTGTATATGTGTATATGTATATATTCATCTGCGTTTCTGCACTTGCGAGTGGCGTGTATATATAATAATTTTTTTATTTAAATGAATTATAAAATGTGGCTAAATATTTAAGAAAAAGTAATCCTAAGATGTCATCTTTCTGTCTTAATGGTGCCTTTAAAGAGAAAAACGATCTAATAAGGTCTATACCCCACTCGTGACAAAATAGGTCATCCACTCGTCTTTTTTGTCACTCTCGCTACGCTCGAGTAACAAAACGCCTCATAAGGGAATGACCTATTTTGCTCACTAGTAGAGCAATGTACTATTTCATAGTAAAATGCTTTAAAACTAGATAAAAATATGAAAAAAACGTCAAAAAACAGGTTTTTTGCGAATATGACCTAGTTCCACCACTTTTAAGAATCTGAAAATATTCATGGACATGGTTTTACATAAAATATACAACATATGATTTTTTTGGTCCTGCTGTTGCTCTATTTTTTTTTTAATTAAAGTTTTAAACTTTCACACGCCAAAACAGTTTAGATTTCGGGCCAAAAGTGAAAACAAAAAATAGTATGTTGTAGACGATAAAAAAACTTTCAAAATAAGAACAAAAGAAGTTTCTACAGTGCTTAAATGCTAAGATATCGTTAAAAAACCAAAAAACACGTTTTTTGATGTTTTGAGGTTATGAGAAGGTCTAGAGGGCTGAAATTTTCAGGAAAGGCATATTTTTTATGTACTACACGAAGGTATTTTCAGGATTTTGAAAGCGCCTGGGGCATTTTTTACTATCTTAATCGCCTAGACCCTTTTGCATACAATTTATTTTTTTGTCTAACTAGGCGGGAATATATTGAAAATGGGTTTCCTTAGCGTTATTTTAGAGCCATTTTGAGAATTTTCAAAAATTTCGATTTTTCATTTGCCTGTATTTTACGTGAACTACTCGAAGAATTTGCTTAAAAATTTGCATGAAAATTATATTTGACTGCCAAAAAAAGAAAAACTTTTAAAAACTGATTTTCTTAGAGCAGTTTTAATTTTAGAGCATTTTAAAAAATTTTTTATAAATTTTTATTTTACATTTTTTTTCTAGTTTACGTAAACCATTCGATGAATTTTCTCCAAAATTTTTATACAATCAATTAACTAATGTCTGCACAACTTAATTGACGTCTCTATAGCCTACAATGTGAGCGTTTTAGAGCAAGAACCTATCAAGTATCGAGATTATAAAAATATCAGTAAAAATTATTATTAGGGAAATTAGCCGGCTGTGATTGGTCTTTATTCACAACTGGTACAGTTGACCCTGAGTCGGCACTTGACTGCATTCGCGACAATCTTGATGCTGCTATTGAAAATTTATCACCAGTAAAAATATTTAAATGTACGAAGAAAAAGCCACCATGAATGGATAAAGAGTTGTCGCAGATGCAGCGCAAGAGAGATGCCACATATAGATGATACAAACATACAGACAAATGACAGTCAATATCTCTCTGAATTTCTACAGTTACGTAAGGCAGTGGACGAAGAGACTGAGCGGACAAGAACTGAATATTACCATAACAGACTGTTTGAGGCTCTTGCAAACGATAATGTCTGGAAGGAGTTAAGAGAGCTGGCACTCTTATGCGGACCTCAAGGAAATTTGAATGGATTCACTCCAGATCAGCCTAATGTGCACTTGGCTGGGGTATCGGTTTTGCCACATTTTGATGATGGGAAACGCAAGAAGATTCTTTTTGAATGCAGCAAAAACAGTTTCGCTTTTAAACCAATCAACCTAAACGACGTTATTCTTGCGATTTCTCATTTCTCATCACAGGCTCGTGGTGAGGACGGCATTCCGCAAGGTCTGATACTTAAAGCATTGCCGTTTATTGGTAAACATCTTGTAACTCTGTTCAATTCCTCTTTTGCACGGGGGGTCTTCCCTGGCCTTTGGAAGCGGACACGTATTGTGCCATTAAAGAAGTGCTTTGCACCTAAATCGCCTAAGGATTTTAGGCCCATCGCAATTCTGTGTTTTCTTTCGAAGGTACTTGAAAGAATCGCCCATTACCAATTGCGGAAGTACATTACTGCAAATAAATTACTTGATCTAATGCAGACTGGCTTTAGAAAGCACCGCTCGACGCAGACAGCTGTACTAAAATTAACTGACGACATAAGATCAGGTCTAGACAAAAAACTTGTCACGTTACTTTTGCTTTTTGACTTTAGTAAGACATTCGACGCTATTTCTCCCTCCAAATTACTTATGAGGCTGAGATCGATGGGGCTTTCCAGGGCCATCCTCTTGTGGATTATCTCATATATATCAGGAAAGAAGCAAATGGTTTCCACGCATTTAAATGAGGAATCGAGTTAGCTGACAACCGACCTAGGAGTTCCACATGGTTTGGTACTGGGGCCTCTATTGTTTTGCCTTTATATTAATGACGTCCGTGATGCTCTTGACTCTGGTTGTGTCGAGCATCTACTTTATGCGGACAACCTGCAAATTTACACGCAGGCACCTCGCGAGAGTGTGGAGAAGGGTATTCTTATCCTACAGAGGGCGGCCAAAGTGGTGTCGGGGTGGGCGGCTGGTGCCTCTCTCACCTTAAATGCTAATAAAACTAAGGCGATCGTCTTTGGTGGCAGTCGTTTTGTAGATTCGTTTTATGCTGGAGGGACCAAGACGAGTGATCTTGAGGGAGGCATTAGTTTACCCTTCTCTGGTTCCGAGATGAGTCTTGGTGTTGTGCTTGACCCAAAACTTTCTTGAGAACCGCACATTGATATAATTACAAAAAAGTTTAATAGAGTTTTATATACCCTGCGGTTTTTCCGTCGGTGCACTACGGAGACTTTGCGTAAATGGCTCACAACCGCCCTGCCGTTCCCAAATCTTGATTATTATTCAGTGGTTTTGCTCGATGCTTCTCAGGGGTTGAGAAGACGAATACAGAGGTTACAAAATTCTTGTATGTGATATGTATTGGGTTTGAGAATGGGGGATCATGTCTCTCCCTATAGAGCCGCGTTGGGTTTACTGCGCACTGATTCAAGGAGATAGTATTTCTTGGCTGTACTTATGTACAAAATCGTGCGCATAAATACTCCAGAGCATCTAGTGGGTCTCTTCGCTAGATGTGTACCTAGGGCGGCTACTAGGGGAGAAATTAAGGACTTAGCAGTGCCCTTTATGCGTACTGAGACTGACAGAAATTCCTTCCAAGTCCAAGGTGCGCATTTTTCGAACTCCCTACCTGCTGAGATTAAACATCTTTCATCTCTCAACAGGTTCAAGGCAGCAGTGAGGGGGTACTTACATGACCTCGATTCACATTTACTTTCTTTATTTGTGTTGATTTATTATGTGATGTCCTATATATGGACTTAAGGTGTGAATGTATTTATTGCATGAATGGTTGGTGAGTAAATGTTTTTTCATTTTATTTTATTGTATTGACTGCGTTTTATGTTATTGTGTACGCTTTTTATTTTTATTTTATATATTTTTATGTATTTTTATTTTTATTTTTATTTTAAATATTAATATTACGACTGATAGATAATGAATGCCTGTTTCTAATTTATTGTATTATTGCATGTATTGTTTTATAATCTTAATTATTCTTGTATTATCTGCGGTTTATCTGTGATATCAACTTTAAGTGCAATATTTATTTGTAATCTTATATTGTATTACACGCCTTTTTGTATATTCATACGAATAAATCATTATCTAATCTAATCTAAAAGAAAACAAGCTTTCGAAAACTAGTTTTCTTAGTATAGTTACTATTTTAGAGAATTTTAAAGATTTAAAAGAAAATTTTGATTTTTCTTTAATTTTTTTCTTTTATTTTACGTAAATTATTTGATGAATTCGCTTTGAAATTTGCATGAGCTCTATTTGCATCTGTCAAAAGGAGTATGACTTCCAAAAACCGATTTCCTCAATATAGTTTTAATTTTAGAAAATTTTCAAAATTTTGAGAAAATTTTTAAAATTTTGAAAAAATTTTGATTTTTAATTTTTTTTCCATTTTACAACTACTACTCGATAGATTTGCTCTAAAATTTCAGCTCTGCAAGCAATCGATAAGAGATATTTCTCGTTTAGGTACATTAAAATATTATACAAAATTAAACACGTACATACGTAATATTTCTTTTATTTCTTGTATTTACCAAATCTTTTTCTCAAGGATTAAAATTTTACCTGCTTAAACTTAGAACACGCAGAAGAAAACTCATTAGGTTCAGCGCCAAAAAAAGTACCGATATAATTACTTATTTGACGCCTCATAAATTGAACATAAAAAATTTATAATTTTAGTTATAATAATTAATTAAAGAACAAAATTTTCTATTAAATACTTTTTCCTTTTTATAAAAAAACAATTTTTCTACAGGTAAATAAAAATAAATGAGTAAATAACAAACAAATTACAATGAAATAAATTGATAAATAATCCAAATAACAAAAAAATGTTATTCTTAAACTTGAATTTGATAAAAGTTGATTTCTTTAGATGAATAATAATATTAGATATAAAATAAAATGAAATTTTGTTATTAAAAAGAATAATAAAAAGCGATAAAACTGTAAACAGTACCTTTAAAAATCAAAACAAAAGCGTCTCTTTTATATTTTCAAATTATATGTATGATTTCTTTTGCTTTAAAAAAAAACAAATATATGTGTGTATATGTATATATATATACAAACATATGAAATTATTTATATCTAAAAGAATTAATAGCAAATTAAAGTTAATAATAAGTTGACATACCTTTTTTTGTAATATTTTATTTAAAATGTTTTCATACTCTTCCTTTTTTTAATACATATATATATATATATATATATGTGCACCGTTCTTTGTGAATCGGTACCCCCCTTCTCTAAAATTATAGTGGCCTAAAAAAATTGAATGACGGCTCAAAATCTTCCTTTTATCATCTAGTTCCAGATGCAGAGTGGCGTTCTCGAAAATTCAATATGATGGCTCTAATATGGTGGCCAAAACTTGGGAAGTTAGTAAAAAATTTTCGAAATCTTATGATAACTTGCTTAGTTTTGGATTTTTTGTTTTTTTCTCACTAAAAATGAATAGAGCACAAAATTTTACATAGAAATATGGTATTATAGTCAAGGTCAAACAACATTTTGAAGGTTATTTTTTGCAATCCTTATTTTGAATCACTTGGCTATTATTTCGGCTGAAAACGGATCTTGAATCAGTAAGCTCTCACATTCTTGAGATCGCTGCTTACGATCCTCATGTCCATACGATTTCAGCATATTTCGATTAAGGTCAAACGGAAGTCAAACACCTTAATTCGAATAGTATAATTTTTTTTACTTCTGATTCTGAATGAACAGAAAATTTCACGTCGAGATAAGTTTAGATCTCATAATTCGCGAACTTATATCCCAATGTTGATAGTGTGACCTTGATAAAATAAATATCTTGAGAAAGTAGCCTGCAGTAGTCGTAGTATATCTGAGACACAACTTACAAGGTAAGTAATCTATAAAAAACATTGACCGTATGAGTATTTGCGTATTTCACTGTAAAGAAATAATATGTTTAAAATAAATATTTTGTTAAAACAAATACATGTAAAATATTTTTCGCCATTCTAACCCTAAAATCGCAAATTCGTTGCTCTTTTTTGGCTCTCATGGCGAAAAATACTGTACGCAACTGGTATGGAAAGACTTTTTTACGAAACTCGTAACGACCCTCACCTTCGGTTCGGGCCGTAAACTTCTCGTTTCGCAAATAAAGCCTTTTCATTTTCCATACCCGTTACGTAATGTACTATTCTCACACGGCATGCGGGAAGTTCGATTTCCCACACGATTTTCCGCACGGAAAGTGCCCCATTCCCACACGGAAAAAAGCGTGCGAGATTAGTTCATTACTTAACGGGTATGGAAAGGTTTTATTTACGAAACAAGAAGTTTACGGCCTGAGTCAAAGGTGAGGGTCGTAACGAGTTTCGTAAAAAAGCCTTTCTATACTAATTGCGTAGTGTATTTTTAGCTATGAGAGCCAAAAAAGAGCAACGAAGTTGCGATTTTAGGGTTAGAATAGCGAAAAAAATGTCTGCATGCTGTGTAAAATGTAGTATTACAACAAATAAAATAAATTTGTTAAGCGTTTAATATTATATAAGCGAGGACTTAAAGTTTTTGCGTAAGCATTGTAAGTAAGAAAATTATTCAAACAAAGAAAAAAATATAGATGAGTGGGGTACTTAAAATTAGACATAGTACGACACAAACGTGCTGGGGTCGTGATTAGAGGTCGACTTTTCCGAGACTCGTTTTTAATCTGAATATCAGTTGAGAAAACCAAAAAAAAGATTTGATCTCAGGATAACCTTGAAATAACCTTTACAGGGACTTTCCCCTGTGAGATCCAAACTTATTTAGACGAGGAATTTCCTGTTCATTCAGAATCAGAAGTAAAAAAAATGATATTATTCGAATTGAGGTGTTTGACCTCCATTTGACCTTAAGAGGCGGCCGTATAGCTCTATACTTGACTTATTTAAATTTTCGGTATTATTCATAAATTAAATATTGTTATACATAAGTAAGGGCATAGCCCAATAGATTTCAAGACGAGCAAACGATCCTATTCTATGAAAAAATATAAAATTTCCATTAGTTTCAGAGTGAGGTCTAAAACAGAAAAACAATTGAACTTGATAACTGTTTTTCTGTTTCAGACCTCACTCAAAAAGTAATGAAAATCTTATATTTTTTCATAGATCAGGATCGTTTGCTTGTCCTGAAATCTATTGGGCTATTCCCTTACTTTTATATAACAATATTCAATTTATGAATAATAACATAGAATTAGATTAGACAAGGACAGAGTTATACGGCCTCCTCTTAACCGAAATATGCTGAAATCGTATGGACATGAGGATCGTAAGCGGCGATCTCAAAAATGTTAGAGCTTACTGATTCAAGATCCGTTTTCAGACGAAAAAACCTTCAAAATTTGATTTAACCTTGATTATAGTACCATATTTCTATAAAAAATTTTGTGCTCTATCCATTTTTAGTGAGAAAAAAACAAAAAATTCAGAACTGAGCGAGTTATCATGAAATTTCGAAAAATTTTTAGGAACTTCCCAAGTTTTGGCCACCATATTAGAGCCATCATATTGAATTTTCGAAAACGCCACTCTGCATCTGGAACTAGATGATAAAAGGAAGATTTTAAGCCGTCATACAATTTTTTTAGTCAACTGCAATTTTGTAGAAGGGGGAGTATTGATTCACAAAGAATGCCCCATATATATGTGTATGTGTGTGTGTGTGTACATATACATGTAAATTAAAAATATAAAAAAAATATTTAAAAATAAAAAAAATTATTCTATACATGTATATCTATGTTATGTATGTTTCGATGTACAAACAATAGGAAGCCAACTCGCGGACAAATACATTGCGTAACCAAAACAGCATATTGGAACTTTTATATGGAAGCTAGTTATTCTTACGACTAATTTAAAAGGTACTTCTTAGACTTGTGAAAAAGTAAACAAAACTGTGCAATCACAATGTCCGAAATTTACTCTTTTCAAAGAATTTCATGTTCCGATTTTTTTTAAATGCATAAGAAGGTAGTTTATTATAACAGCAGTAATATACGTTTTAGACCGTTGGAAGATTCAGCCATTCATTTGGCACGATTTTATCCAGATTTAAAGATACTGCCACCTACTAATATATGCACAAATTGTTATGAACGCATATGTAAAATGATTTTAAGTGATCTTGAGACTACATCTGAAAATGAAATCACAGAACTTTTTAGTGGAAAAGATGATGATTTTATTCCAAAGACACGAGAACGAATAGAGTCATTAAACGAGAGTTTTAATACAGTTTCACCTGGATGCGTCTCACGCCTAAAAAGAAAAACTGTAATACCTGAAAATTTTAGGAAAAATTACGTATCCATAAAGAGAAAATCCTTAATTTCAGCTTTTTCTGCTACTGTCGGAAGTAAATTAGAAGATGCGTAAAGCATTTCAGTTCAATCAATAGAATCAGACAAAAGTTCCACTGAAAACTATTAGGATACATTTGTAAAAAAATTTTAATTGGCTTAAAAAAAATGCTCTTCTACTTCAGAGAAAATAAAACTTCTAACTCTACTACCTTAAAAATTAAGCAAAATAAAAATTTGCTCACTATTCCCAAATGTAAGTGAATATATTATAAATATATCAAGGAATCTCGTAAAAAATAAAGAAGTTTATTTGGAGCCAGATCTATATACTGGTCGTCACATATAATTAAAATCACATATATTTATTGGCAGAACAGCTATACATGCACTGACTAAAGTGAAATACAAGAAAAAAAGTTAAGATGCAACAAACGTCGTAATGCTACACTTAAAACTAAAAATAATAAGCACAAAAATAAAAAAAGTAATTATCTATAATTATTTTTTTGACGCATTCCAATAGTGAGAGGCAAGGGAAACTCACTCTGAAAAAGCACTCCGAAGGGAACAGAATCCTTCTACGTCCACGTCGTTGTTCCTGGATGCAAGCATTTTTCAACAATAAAATTTGTGAACTGTTTTCGAACAAAAAAAAAACTGGATCAAACAGGTACCATTAGATAGGTAATTTGGTCCTCTATCAGCCTAAAAAATTTTAGCAAAAAAAAAGATGGTCTTTTTGAGAAAAATACATGTGCATAAAAAGTGCAGTTTTTGGTAAAATGCATATATCTCAGTCATTTTTTATTTTTTTTAATTTTTTGCACTAAATTAAAGACGGCTCAAAACAGAATAAAACAAAAAAAGGTTTACCAAATTGATTAAAAATTGGTAAAACGATAGCCCTCTAAAGTTATTGTCAGCTTTTTCAGTTTGAACATTTAGTTTTTGTATGCAATTTTCAAATGTGGATATCTTATGCAATTTTGATATTTCAGCAAAAAAAAACAAAAATACGTGTCTTCTTATTTTCAGAATAGTATAACATACTTCATCAGTGCAGTGATTAGTGACTTGAGTGTGTACAGGCTGTTTAATTTGAAATGGAATCAGCCTTGTTGATTTTCTTTATAAACGCTTAGTCGTTTTATAATATGTGAAATGATATCTAAAGGTTATTCTAATAATCTGTGCATTGCTTCAGGCAGACATACATATCGTGTATTTATGCATTATTGGATTTCGTCATATTCATATTCAACATTTTCACGATTGTCATTTTGAAAAGTGTCTTTATTTTCTGATTAAAAATCAATATTTACTTCATTTTAATGTATGCACAATCATGACCTTTACAACAATATTTAAATAAATATTTAATGTATTGTACAGTAGAACATACTTCTACGTTTATGTGCGCATTAAGTTTCAATAACAAGTAAAGATATAAGGAACAATAAATCCATCATCTGCAACTCTTTCTATAAATTTTTTTTTGAAAATTATTTTGACGCTATCATTTTTACGTTTGTATAATGGGTATCCATTAGATTTAAATAACGTTGTATTTTTTTTTTGGAAAACTTTTAGTACATTGTTTTGTATTTTTATACATACATGAACAATTTACATTTTGCATACCACAGGGACCATGTATCATAAATTGTTTAACAATACTATATAATTTTAGATAAGTAGCTATATTTGTGATTTCTGCACTTATTATTTCATCAACGTTTTCGGGAGCGTCAAATCTGTCATTTGTATCTAAGAATAACAACATATGCATATGCGGTAATCCTCGTTTTTAAAATTCAATTGCATAACTGTACCCAATACATTTTCCCAATATTCCTTTTTTGATTACTAAATCTTTGAATTCTTTTTCACTTTTTGATAAAATACTTTTGTTATAATATCTGGTCTATCTATTGCATTTTCATAAATTTCCAAGTTTTCAGTTCTTTCTAGTGTGGTTTACAGGTACTTAAATACGAAAAGATCAGGTTTACCATGATAATTTACAAGTGTCATTAAGTCAATGTAATTTTGTTTGAAAAATCGTGGACTGCCTATAAAGTTTGATGGTAATATAACTATCTTTCCAATTTTAGAAAAATGTAATTCTTTTCTCTTATATAAATAGTCCATAACACCTTTATAACAATCACTTCTTAATACATTTTGGTTTTTTCGTATGAAATGTAATCTGGAGGTTTTAGCTTTTACAAACGCATCAACAATTAAGTGTTAAGATATTTTTCTTAAATTAAGGTATGGATTAAATTCATTTCTAATACTAAATCTATAATTATAAAATTGCAAATTTGAAATATTAAATTTTCCAAATTTATTTTTCGTATTCAGCATTAATATATAACCACCATTAGGACAAATAAGCGGATGTGTTATAGGGTCTATATGTTTGCTAATTTTTGGTGTACTAATTGGCTTATCATACTTAGAGTAAATGATAATATCACGTTCAATAGAAGGAAGATCAGCTTTTCCAAAATATACTATTACGACTTCATTACAGGTAGGTAGATTATAATCTTAGGTAGATATATCTATTTTTATGCAAATTTTTATTGCGAACAATAGACATAGCAAGAATTCTTGGAGGACAATTGATTTTTGCACATCGTTGTAGTTCTTTTTTTTCTACTTCATGCATAGGCTTCAGCATAAGGGCCAATGTCTCTTACCAAGTTATGTAACTGTTTTTATAATGTTAAATTTGTATTAAATTTATTTCGTTCAATTGTTGCCATTCCATTATCTAAATCATATAATTGTCCATATTTATGTGCTTCATCTTTATTAGGACGTAACGCATATACATTATGGTAAATTGGTCCATATATTCTCATAACTTGTGATCCTTTACCTGGCAACGTATCAAAATTTGTACTAAAACTTGCGAATGTCAAAGCATTATTGTACAACCTGACATTTTGTCAAAAATCAATACTTTTTTCTGTAAATTCAGTTGCTAAAAGCTTCAATCGTTCTGAATAAGGAGGATCATCTAACAATTCTACTTTACCAATGTCTTTATTAATGAGAAAGAATTAATTTTATCACTTCGTTTCCAAGAAATCTTTGAAAAACTTAAAACACCGAGGTTAGCGTAAACAATTTGGTTTTTCAAGGTTCTCTTGAAATTAAAGCAATAGAATTAATTTTTTCTTATTAAAGAAAATTTTGATTTTCCTGATACGAAGTGCGGATTTCTCTTTATTTTTTGCTAAAGTCATTAGTTTTTGCTAAAAATTAATTATTTGATTAGAAAAGGACAAAGATACGTGACCTCCTTTTAATATGTTTATCCTCATCAATTTTTAATTGTTTACACCTTGTGCGTAATTCTTTGAATTGGTAGCAATCATTATTTATTTGTGTTCTGTTAATAATATCTACATTTTGAAATTTTTGATTTTCGATTTTTTCAGTTCTTTTATATTTATTATATTGTTTATTTATAAGTTTTATATGCTTTTTTTTTTGCATGAGGTTTCTTTTTCACGCAATTCTTTCAATTCTTCAGTATCTCTATTTTCTATCGATTTTATTTTTAATATCTTAATATTTTTTTATTTTTTGTTATATTTATTTGGTTGTTCTTCTTTCATTTTTATATGATTTTTTTTCTTACGTGAAACCTCATTTGCACGTATTTTTTCCAATTCATCAGTATCCTTTTTTTTCTTTGATTTCATTTTTGTTATCTTACCAGAAGAGTGTCTGAGCTGCAGGTCACAGATCTTGATGAAACTTTGGGATAAGTATTGAAGTACCAAAATATGAGTAATCATCGGTACGGTCTAATGCTTCGAAAAACTGAAGTTATGGATGATTATAGTCTTATTTTCCGAAAAATATGAAGAAAGAACTCCTAATTGAAATGTAAATAATTCTGTCTAGAAATGTCTTTAATAAATCCACAATAACTAAAATGAAAGCAGAGAAACCAAGCTTTAATTTGCTGGTTTCTGAATTGAAAAATAATAATTAGAACTAAAGTTATGCTTGTTTAAAGTTGAGCAGTAAAAGAGTACCACAAATAGTCTAAATTTTAAAGGATGGTGATTTTTATATATTCTAATTATCTTTAAGTACAGTAATTATTAATCTAATACGTTACAAATGGCTGAGCTTTACTTTACATGTGCTATTGTAAAGAGCTTGTCTTTATCGCTACATGGCGCTCGCTAGACTCTGTTTTACAGACTGCTTGAGCTCGACTAGAGCCTCTCTTTTTCAGCTGATTTGCTGATTCATATGTATGGTCGAGTACGCATTTACCGACAGAAGGTGATACGCTTACAGATATAAGACGCAACATTTACATATTACAACAAGAATTTTAAAATTTTTTTAATCTGTAGGATTATTAATTATGTATTTTTTCGGAGGTAAATCATCAGTGTAAAAGTCTTTTTCTAACGATAAAACCATCTGACATCTGACTTCAAAAGATAAAGCATCATCAAAAAATGAAATAGCACTTGCCTCAGGGGCTAAGTACCATAAATGCCTTTTGATCTTTTCTAAGGCAGCATTGGATACTAAAGAATCAATGTCAGCATAATCGTACAGTTTTTAATAAATTAATTAAAAACTTGAATACATCGAAGGTAGGGGAAATCGGGGTAAATCGGACCCCGGGAAATCGGACCGGCATCACTTTATGTAAAAATATAGTAAATTTTTATTTGACCAATAAGATTTTAATATTGTTACATTGAATTACTTTTATTGCTAAAGTTTTTTATTTAGTTTTAATCTTCTAATATTTACGTATATTCATATAAAGTAATGCTGGTCTGGTTTGTCCCATGGGTCCAATTTACCCCGGTTACCCCTAATATTATAAAAAAATATTATCATACGCTTAAACCAACTATTGTAAACAAAAATTGTTTTTGAAAACAATCTTAGAAATTTCATAATGTACAAAATATGTTAATTTATAATTGTTGTGAATTTTTATGTCTATTTTTTGAAAATTATTACTCAAAATAATCAGGCAAATCATAAATAACTTTCATTATTAATCAAAAAAGCAAAAAATAATTTAAAAAACTGACCTTAATTAATGCAAAAGTGTCTCTTACCTTACTATATGTACGTTTTGATCTAAAATAAGTAAAACTTCGTTCTTATGCTAAATTTTACATAAAAAAAATCTAATAGTTGAACTGTTTAAAGCTCTTTTTTAACATAGTAGAGGAATGAAATACGTTAGATTAAGTATAATGCGTATACGTGGACTAAAATCTCGTTTTGCGAAATAGGCACGGTTTAAAACGTCTTTTTCTCACTTTTTCCGAGTAGAATCTTCATTTTTTAGCATAAATTAAAGATCTAGGGGGCGGCACAACGAAAAAAAAAGACATTGGTAAATAAGGGACACCCTAATATATATATATGATGAGCGCCTGAGTACGTACGGCCTTGAAACCGTACTAAACTCAAAGATGCGCACGCAAATCCCAAAACGATTAACTTGGTTGCATGAGCGAAGTATGTTTACATATAATATGGAAGCTCATGTGCATATACGAGTATCTGTCCCTCTCTTCTCACGAACGAAGAAGAATTTGAGAGATACGCAAAGAATGTTGAAGCCAGCAGTGCACGAAGCTCGCAAGCCTCGGCACTCTTGGATCGGTTTTGTAGCGAAAGGACGCACTTTGCTCCAGTCAGAATAAGCGTTTGGCTATAACATTGACTTAAACAGGGTGCATTCTTTGTTGTTTAACTTTATTTTGTAAGTGTTTATGCTTTATATCAATTATAATATATATGCCTTATAAAGAGCCTATCCAGATCTATTCTTTATCCTATTAACATGGGTTATCCCCGAATGTTAAGGCGTTTGGTTCGTAACAATAATGGGCTTTTCATCTAATATTGAAAAATAATTAAAAAAACATATGAAATGTCTGCAATAGTCAGGCAAGGCATTCTATCTATTAACGGCTTTTTAACAAAGATAACTAACAAATAAAAGAACAATTGCACACAAAGTGTCCACATTAGCTAAGTAAGGCGCACTAGCTAATAACGATTCTATTACTAACATTTATTAGCTAGCAATAAAAATAATAAATCATGCTCTAAAATATAATAAATAGATCAATATTTGTAATAAAAATATAATTAATAGGATAGGAACATTACAATATATATACTGGGGGGGGATTTCTCCTCTGCTCGCTCCGCTCGCCAACCTCCCCGAAACATGGTATAAATATAACACAATAATTTTCAATTTTTTGTTTCATAAAAAATATAAATAAGGAATTTTTTTAATCAATATACTTTTTGAATTTTATTACTTTAGCGACAGTTATTAAAATTGATCTGCCAGCAGCGACAATTGAAAGATACGTCTGCTTATTTAGCGACTCTTAAAGTAATTTGTCTGTTTTTTTTAAATATAAAAAAAATTGATCAGTGAGAAGCGACAATTATAAAATTTTTTTCTTTTTTTTTATTATTAAATAAAACAATTACTTTTTAAGCAGCGATTAAAAAAAATTATAAAAATATGTCTGCTCTTTTTAGTAATAATTAATAAAATAATTTTTTTTTTAAAGTCAAATAAAAAAACTATCTGCTAATAGTGATTGAAAGAATATACTACAAATTAATATAAGCTATAGTGGTTTTTAGATAGGAGCGCAGTGGCGTAACGGATAGAGCTCTTGCCTTCAACGCGGTGGGCACGGGTTCGAATCCTGGCCAGGCACCTCTGACTTTTTTTCGAAAGAAAATTAGTGTATGTGCTACCCATATCGCGACTCTTAAGAAATCTGGCCTCATTGAGTATCGGTTGATTGTTGGTCACAAAAGTGGCTGACCATCCATCGGTAGTCAAAGTTTCCGGTATGGCGGTGTCTGACAGTCTAGCCTGATGTAATGTGTTAAACGGTTCCGGGCTGGGCTCCCTCGACATCTCCATAGAAAAAGGTTAATTATATAGAGGATAACAATATCCTTTATATATTAATCTTTTTTAAAAAAAAAAAAAAAAAAAAAAAAAAAATATAGTGGTTTTTAGGGCTGCTGGCGAGGGTTTCCATTAACAAAAAAAACCGAACGCGCCATAACGATACCTCTATATTTCACACTTTTTACTTTTTCTTTATTCATTAAGTATAATTGAAATTTATTAAATTTGATAATTAACATTTGTTAAATGAGTTAAATTCAATGTCATATGAAGTATTTATTATTGTTTGAAATGTAAGGTGATGTGGAAAGTCGTATGTCAACACTATATACAGTGACTATATATTAATATACAAGACATATTAATAGATAAATAATATATAAAATTAATGAATACATAAACTTAAAATTTAAAAAATCGTACACAATATATAGTGTTGAAAAATAATTTAATTTTCAAAAGTATTTTTGTTATTTAAGTTATTCTAGGAGAACTCAAAGAATAAATACCAAACTTTATGGAATTCTCTTCATCTTACTTCAGGTTATATTTTTACAAAATATCTCTTATAACTTAATTTTAATATAATTAAATAGATCGCTTGTTATATCAATAAAATATAAGTTGAATAATTTATTTCTACCTACTCTTTTGTTTCTTTCTTCTATTCTTTCTTGACCTCTTTCTTCTCTAAAAGCATTTAATCATTATTTCTTCTTTATCAGATCTGAAATCCCTATGATTTTATTCCTCATTTTATAAGACAAATGAATAAGTGAAAAATATATCTAATTATTCAATAAAGAAATATTATGGCTTTCGCTTCATTTTAATTCAAGTTATAATTTTACTAAATATCTCATATAACTTAATTTTAATATTATTGAATAGAGCGCTTGTTATATATATTTATATATTAAAAAATAGATCTACTTCTTTATTTTTCTTTACTTTAGCTACGAATATAACTTTTTATATAGATAGATGGAATATTTTTATTGTATATATTACATTGAATTCGGAGTTCATCATCATTGCTTATAATTATTTTCAATAATTCAAAATCTATTTCTTTTATTGATTATTTCTTCAATATATCCTACGATAAAGCTTTTAAATTGATTCTATTTACATAATTAAATAAAAATAATTGATATATTCGATTATTATCAGTACATTATCAGATATTTGATTTATTTTATTCATGATTTATATCCGATATTAAATATATTTTTTTAAAACTTATTTACAATAAAATATATTAAAAATATATATTATAAAACAATATTAGCTAAAGTGGTTTTGCGGGCTTCTGACGAGGGTTTCCATTAAAAAAAACCTAACGCGCCATAATGATACCTCTATATTTCACACTTTTTACTTTTTCTTGATTCATTAAGTATAATTAAAATTTATCAAATTCGTTAAATAAGTTAAATTCAATGTCATATAAAGTATTTATTATTGTTTGAAATGTAAGGTGGTGTGGAAAGTCGTATGTCAACACTATCTACAGTGACTATATGTTTATATACAAGACATGTTAATAGATAAATAATATATAAAATTAATAAATATATAAACTTAAATTTTAAAAAACCAAGGGGCGACCAGGGGGCGACCAGGGAGCGACCAGGGAGCGACCAAGGGGGAGCAACCTCATTCAAAAATAGCTAAATTTTGAACAAATTTCATCGTTATTTAAACGAATATAAGCGCTTCTAGAAGCGTATTTTTCAATAGGGAATTTTGTCCAAAAATGAGTTAGTTCTGATACCCAGCTACTTGAAGGTGCCCCCAAATCCTATGTATTTGTATATCTATATATATTATATATATATATATAAGGCTGCAAAAATGTCAGTGATTCTAGCATGTATTTAATTGGGTGACATACCCACAAAGAATTTTTTAAGCATATTAAACGATTTTTTATAAACTACCCTCAGTAAATTTTTTTAAACTATAGTGATTTGCATCATTTTTTATCAATCTTACAATTTTTCCTCATACGTACTGGGTAAGTGGCCTATTGCGCATGCGTTTTCGGGGTGGCAAGTAGATAATAGCGCGCACCGCGTGTGTTTTGTCTTTGAAGCTGCCATTCTAGGTAAAAGCGGTAAGTAATGAAAAGTAACGTCACGCAATCGCATTGAGTAATAAAAAAACAACACCACGATTTTTATGGTTCATACATAAGTAGCATCGCATAGGTTAAGGTGATAGGAGAAAAAGAGAGAAAGAGAATGCTGTGTCGACAGGAAACAAAACACACAAGAACGTGCTTACGAGTAAGTCGTACGGCATATAGGAGCAAAAAAAACGAGAATTCTGTATTTAAACACGCAAAAAGGTGTACAAGTATCTATGTACAAGTCAGTCGTGTGCTAGCTTCTTGATAAAAGTTGTTGGCGACACAAAAAAATACTATTTTTTTAAATTTTTATTTTGTTTTCATATTAATTTTCTTAAATAGTGGGGGATTCAACCCCATCCCCTAGCCCCCCTCACTGTGCCCCAACATGCCACTCTCGCTCTCTTACACCCAGCACTCAAAAAAAAAGGAGTATGTGAGACTCGTTCAGTTTAGTTGACTTATGCGCCACTCAATGCAAGCTACTCTAGTTTGAAAAAATACACTGGGGATAGTATATAAGTAATCGTTTAATATGCTTAAAAAATTCTTTGAGCGTATGTCACTTAATCAAATACATGCTAGAATAACTAACATTTTTGCAGCCTTTTAATTTGAATTGATAGATAATTTAAAGAACCTTCAAGAGAAAATTGTAAGATTAATAAAAAATGATGTAAATTAATCTAATTTCAAAAATACACTGAAGGTAGTTTATAAATAATCGTTTAATATGCTTAAAAAATTCTTTGAGCGTATGTCACTTAATCAAATACATGCTAGAATCACTGACATTTCTGCAGCCTTTTAATCAAATCACTAAACATTGAATAAAACTGGTGCTAGGAGCTTTTTTATGAAAGAAATAAGCTAAGTGCAGTTAGTGAAAGATACTATATTTACTCGCAAAATTCTTTATGAGTGTGTCGCTTAATCAGTCTACTACTAAAGTGATGGCTATACTCAAGACATTTCGATTTATTCCTTGAAAATCTAAAAATAATAACGCAATGAGCCTATTCTACAGGAAATACATTAAGGATAGTTATGAAAAAACTTTATAATCCGTTCGTAAAAAATTTTACAATTTAGTCGCCCTATAAAAATGCAGTTCAATTAATAGATACTTTAGAGAACCTTCAAAAGAAAAATGTAAGATTGATAAAAAATGATACAAACTACTCTAATTTAAAAAGATACACTGAAGGTAGTTTTAAGAACAATGTTTAATATGCTTAAAAAATTCTTTAAGGGTATGTCGCCCAATCAAATACATGCTAGAATCACTGACATTTTTGCAGCCTTTTAATCAAATCACTAAACGTTGAATATAATGGTGCAAGGTGCCTTTTTATGGAAGGAATACGCAGAGTTTAGTTAGTGAAAGATGCTATATTTGCTCGCAAAATTCTTTATAAGTGTGTCGCTCAATCAGTCTACTACTGAATTGATATCTATGCTAGAGACATTTCGATTTATTCCTTGAAAATCTAAAAATAATGATGCAATAAGCATATTTTATTTATTTAATTATTTATTTATTTCGAGAGTTACATATAACAATTAGAGGCTATTACATAGTAGTTTTGTTGCATAACAAAACACTCGAACGCCGCAACCCTGCAGAGAAAAATCATATTTTCTGTTTGCAGGTCTGGATTAATATAATGTTGGTTAGCTACACTGTATCTAATACAGCTATAATCACCAACCACACTAACTTATATTCATACAGACTGATAGCACAAATCCATGATAGACTTCCTAACACGTCTCCGTACCATCATACCCACCCACACTTACACACACTTTCCCCTTGGTTTGGATTATTTCTATTACGATTCAAAACCAGTACATTGCTTAACATATTAAATACATTTATAAAATTTATGTATCAATATCATCATCAGTTTAACAATGATTCATTTATCAATATTAAATTATCTCAATCATCATAACATTCTATTATACTGTGTTTTAAATAAAAAATCAATACAAAACCATACTTATTCTATTTCATAACATTCTATTATTTAGTAAAATTTTCAAAAATTTAACACAATATTTTTCCTATATCACAAAACTCTCACAAACCTGTATGACATACTGAAAGATCCTATTACCAATACCTAACGAGCATTGCTCTTGCTGTCACCATTACGTCAGGAGACGCATTTCTATCTCTTGCATAGAGCATTCTTTCCATACTGCTAAGTCTAGCTGGACATGTCAGACCCGCAGCACAAGTTACTCTATAATATGGAAACATTTGTTTATGTTGATTTGACGAATCACATTTACATGTTGATGTAAATACAATATCGTCTATAATTACAATATCTTTGTCTGGTGGTTGATGTTTCAAGTAATACATAGAATTTGTAAAAACCTGTTTCCCTCTTTTACCTCTATCAAAATAAAATAATGCCTTATTCGAACCTATATAGTTGATATTTCTGTAGATCATACAATGGTTATTTGACTGCAGCACTGGCATACTTGGAACTTCGATCGCCTTTATCTTCTTAGCATTTCCTTCTGCAAATTTATCTATTTCTGTGCAAACTGTTTCTATGGGTCTGTATTTTTCTATATTTGGATCCTTTTCTTTACCAGCGGTATCTTCCGTTTCCCTCACAAAATTTATTGTGACTAAGTTCATATTTTTTAGTTTCTTCGGTGATGCGTCTGTTTTTTTTTATTATTCTTTTATTTTCTTTTTCATCAGTTGTATTTTGGGCGTTTTCTGCCTCTGGTAACAATACTTCTATTAACCCAATCGCAATCGTGACTACATTTATGATATTTTTTATGTTAATACTTCTCATTTTTTTAAAGTTATAGTTGAATATACGACGAAAATGAAATTTGAAGGAAATGCATAAAGGGTAGTTCTGAAAAAACTTCATAATCTGTTCGTAAAAATTTTAAAATTTCATCAATCTATAAAAACACAGCTGGATTGATAGATACTTTAGAGAACTTTTAATAGAAAATTGTAAGATTGATAAAAAATTATGCTGAATACTCCAGTTTGAAAAAATACACTGAAGGTAGTTTATAAATAATCGTTTAATATGCTTAAAAAATTCTTTGAGGGTATGTCGCTCAATCAAATACATGCGAGAATAACTGAAATTTTTGCAGCCTTTTAATCAAATAACTAAACGTTAAATAAAAATGGTGCAAAGGGCTTTTTTATGAAAAAAATACGCTAAGGGTAGTTAGCAAATAACAGTATATTTGTTCGTAGAATGTTTTAACGGTGTATCATTCAATCTAATCACTACTGTAGTGATAAATATTGTTTGAACCTTTCGGTAGCAATCTGAATAATAAAAAAATGATGCCATGCTTTATTATTATGAATTTTAGAGTTATCAGAAAATGTTAAAGAGTGAAAACTTCCACCTTAAATATTGCAGCTTCTCCAAGGGTTAGAGGGTTAAATTTTTTTTTTAAATTACAAGTTTCTTTTGCATTCTAAGCGATAGTGTAGGTTTCGTTCGTTTCCTATAGGGGGCGAATTTCCCGTATCTATGGGCATCCCCCCTTATTACTTAGATATACACATTTACACATACAGGCATATCCTTTGAGTACTTACGCTACCCACTCACGCATACGTATTCACACGTACATTAACACATGTTCACTTACTTATTTACACGCTTCTACATACACTTCATCCTTCGTACGCCCACGTTACGTAGATAATTTTATGTCGCTGTAGGTCAAATAAGGGACTATAACAAAATTGAATTAAAATAAAAACAAAACACACACAACACACTACACATTAAATCCAATATATTAAATTGTTCGATTGAATAATTTTAATTGAATCGCGACATTTGTATTTACGTAACACTTTCTTTTATTAATTTGATAAATAATATATTAATGTTTCTTTAGAATTTTTTGATGATATGTCAAAATCAGTTGCTGTCACTCTTTTATTTGTCTTTCATTTGTAAACATGAATCTTTAATTTTTTCGCATCGCTGTTCGCATGACCCAAAATTTTTTTATGGTTAAGAAAATGTCAAAGTCAGCTGTGAGCATAGGCGCGCTCGCGTTATACAGTCCACCTAAGTTGACTAGTCTGAACACGTATATAATCCATACGACTTCGGGTTCGTATGGGAAGCTTCTATACGTCACTGGAAATGTATAGAAACATTTGAACATAGTTGAAAGACGAGCCAAGACGTATGTGATGTCAATATAAATTTAGCTGGGTCCATAGATATTGAGCCGAATTTAGCCTACGGCAGCATAAATATTTATACATACGCTTTTGAACATGGAAATAAATACTTTAAAATTTTAAAAAATAAGAAATATTTTTTATAAATGTCACAAAAAGCTGACTGACGTTAGTGGTGAGGTATTTCAAGCTAGTTTAACATCATAATAAAAAAATTGTTTGCATTTTTGGTTCAAATAATATTAAATTCTTTACCAATCTCTAGTCTAATAATTTTATTTTACTATTTTTTAATGGGTTGTTTAATTTCGAAAATAAAGTGATTTAAAAATTCATTAATTTCATCATCCGATTTTTCAATTATTTCAATTAATCTATCTGGATCACATGCTAATAATTTTAATTTTAATAATGAAATTTTATTAATTTCTTTTGTATAACAAGCAGGTGGTTTCAGCATTAACTAACCATTTTTTACTATAATCATTTGAAAACTAAAAATATCTGTTAGTACCAACAGTGAACCTTTAATCGATTCACCCTTAAATGATTTATCCGCCTTGGATTCTTGATAAGTAAAGAAAAATTTTATCAAACTATGAGCACCTTTATTTTTTTCTAATGAATTGTATGCTGTAATTTTCTTAGATTCATCCAATTTGTATTTGACCTGTCAAAGATGGTAGATATTAATATCGTTTTGAATGTATTTGAAAATCAAATGATCGAAAATTCTTTTAAATACCTAATTCAAAAGAATATTTATGAGGAGTTTCACGGTGTAAAAATAATATTTATATCTGAAATTGATTGATATGTTAATTGACTATAGAATTTATTTTTTATTTCTTGAAAAAATTGAATCCCTTTAACATGTGGAAGAAAAGGATTTCACTCTTTACTTTGAAGCCAATTCAACATCGTTATAAAAAATTTGCTGTAGACATTTTCAGTAGTAATATATTCAAATTCTTTACCTATTTCTTGATTACTAATTTTAATTAACTCTTCTTTAGATGGTTATTCTATTGTAAATATAAAATTATTCAAAAAATCTTTAATTTCATTATTTAAATTTCTAGTTATTTTATTTAATTTATCTGTTCTGAATTTTAATAATTTTGATTTTAATAATATAACCATCTTTTCTTTGAATTTGTAACGAATAAATTGTTTGCTGTCACTTTTAAGCTCTCATCACTTTTTATTCTTTTAAGGAGATGTAAAACGGACATTACATCTGTACTTATAGATATTAGCTTCCTTTCCATTTTATTGCTGAATTTCCAGAAAAGAAATGCATTAGCTTGTAGTATGTACCATGATGATTATTTAGATAAATTTTTAAATAAATTCATTCATTAGTTTTTAAGATATTTGGATTCCTGTACAAAATTGAAAAATGTTAATAAATAATATTGGAACCCAAAATTCTTAATAATTAATGAATGAATTTATTTAAAAATTCAATCGAATAATCTTCATGGTATATACTAAAAGCTAATGCATTTTTTTATTGAAAATTTTGCAATTAAATGTAAAGAAAGTGAATATTTATGAGTACAGGTGTAGTGTCCATTTTACATCCCCTTAACTTTAATTATTTTTTTTTTTAAGATCTTCACAATCAAAATTTATATTAGTACAAACATTAAAATTTCTAATTAAGCTATCGCTTATTGATTTATCTGTTTTAAAATCTTGATAAGAAATATTTCTCTAAACTATAATCACCTTCATTTTCTTCTAACAAATTGTGTGCTGTAATTTTTCCAGTTTCATCCAACTTATACTTAATTTGAAGAACACGATAAAAATTGTAGTCATTTTGGATGTACTTAAAAATTAAATTATCAAATTGTCTAGCTTTCTTTGCTTTTGCATCTGATCGGAAAGAATATTCATAAGAAATTTCACGATACAAATATAGTGTCAATATTTTCAATTGATAAATATTAATACTCTAGAATTTACATACTGAGTTATTATCAACATTTTTTATATTTATTGTAAATATTTGACCTAAATTATTTTTTATATCAGGCAAAAGCTGATCAATTTCAGTTTCATAAAGTCTGACTAATATATCTGTAAAATCCATTTTTTGAATACCTTTTGTCTTAAAAGTTTCTGTTATTATTATTACTATTAATTTAAATATCTAGTATTCAGAAATAATAATAAGAGTCAGCCTCTATATATGCATTTACTTTTATAAAAAATGCGCTTCAATTTTCTTATAATTTTTATTTTTCTGCATTATCTGAAAGATATAAATAAGGGCTTCTTTTTTATAAATAGACGAATCTACAATGTACAATTAAGTATTTGAATGGATTTTTGCCCCACGCATTTCATTTTTGTCAAGTCTGTCTAAAACCGATTTTGAGTTAACATGTTGGATAATGACTTCATCACAGAAAATTGTTTCTCCATCTAAAGTATCTTTTCGTTCTCCTCTTTTTCCATTTCCCCATTCAACTATTTCATTAATGAAAAGAATATTTATATATAAATGTACATCACTATAACTATGATTCTTCTTTTATATGAAAATTGGCCATTTGCATTCCGCTTAGACCATATGATATGATCAAATATATCGTTGACTTTCTGTTTACTGCTGTATAGCTATGCATATATCTTCCTATATTATATAGACGTAAGCCTCAGAAAATAGCATTCTTGCGTCCTCCCCACTCCTCCCCCAGCCTCACATTTTAAAATTTTTTTAACGTAAATATAGGTTTTTTTTCAGCCTCTGTGAGATACCTTCCCCCTCCTCCCCCAGCCTCCCCCAGCCTTCCCCCTCCTCCAACGTTTGTCGCCTCATATTACCTCATAGGTCTCCTCAAAGACTCCTCAGAGACGCCTCAGGTAAGCCTAAGGAATTCCTCAAAACGCCTCAAGTTTGTGAGAGCGATATTTTTTAAAATTTTCAAAAATAACGTAAAAATAGTTACCGACGCTTCAGTGCTTCCTCATCCCCTCCTCTTACAACGCCTCAGGGTACGCCTCAGAGATGAGGCATTTCTTTGTATGCCTCTTGTCTCGCCTTATACATCGCCTTAGAGACGCCTCAATGTTTCCTCATCCCCTCCTCTTACAACGCCTCAGGGTACGCCTCAGGGTACGCCTCAGAGATGAGGCATTTTTTTCTATGCCTCTTGTTCTGCCTTATACATCGCCTTAGAGACGCCTTAATGTTTCCTCATCCCCTCCTCTTACAACGCCTCAGGGTACGCCTCAGAGATGAGGCATTTTTTTTTGTATGCCTCTTGTTCTGCCTTATACATCGCCTTAGAAACGCTTCAAGAACGCCTCATACATCGCCTTAGAAACGCTTCAAGAACGCCTCATACATCGCCTTAGAGACGCCTCAGAAATACCTACGTACTCCTCGAATAAATAAATTTTTTTTTATCTATAGATTAAAATATTGTGTCAGTAACAATATAAGCATAAAAATAAAAATATTAACAAATATAATTTTATAGTAGTTTATAGTACATCACAAATTGGGGGGCTGGCGAGCAGGGCGAGCAGGGGGTACCCCCCCTAGTATATATATATATATATATATATAAATATATACTGGGGGGTTCCCCCTGCTCGCGCTGCTCGCCAACCCCCGTTTATATTTACATTATGTCAGCCAGTAATGAAATTTATACTGACCAAAAGTATTAAAAAAATTAATATTAATTATATATTTGCTCAGACAGATTTCCACACCACCCGAAGCGGTACTGTCAATAATACCTTACAATTAATAGTTTATAATATAAATTGAATAATAAAAAATGTATGGTATTATGGCGCGTTGGATTTTTTTGTTTTATTTTTAAAAATTATATAAAATCAATTATAATAATTTTAAGTTATTTTAAGACATGTTAAAATTAATTAAAATTATTCCTTTTTTTTATAAAATTATTCAAAATGAAACCATGGTTACCTTCGCCTATAGCCCTACACAACCATGAGAGTCTATATTTTTTCCTCCTTATACCATAGACTCTATTTACAATCCATCCTCCACCATCAGTATTACATATTTGAACAAAGTTTTAAAATCATTTTATAATTTGTACATTTGTTATTATAGTATTGTTATATAACAATTGTTCAATTAATATTTATCTCTTTTAAATCTTTATTTAAGTATGTTAATAAAAATAATTATTATAACTTGATATTTTTCAATTAAATATTATTGTAAAATGTCTTATAATAATATAGAACAGAAATTTTTTTTATTATAATTATTCTAAATTTATAATTTAATACTTGATTGAATTCTATGTTTTTTAATATTATTATTATTGAAAATTTTCCAATTATTTCTTATATTTGAATATTAATTATTATTATTTATTTTTATAACATTTAATATCTGGCTGATTCCATTCAGATTCATGCAGGCCGTCACTGATAGAATTTTTTTTTTCTTCTAAGTAATAAAAATACCTTCTCCTATGTATATAAAGATAAAATTTACCTCGTAGAACGATCAAAAAAATTTTTTTTTTTCTACAGCGATTCTAGTATTGGATGTAAAAACGAAAATTCAAAAATTGAAAATGAACCTCTACTTTTAAATGACTATAGCTCCGTCAATTTTCAACCTTTTTGAGCGTTCTTTTAACGAAAGTGTGCGGAATTTCGTCTAGTTTAAAATGCAGTCTCGATTTTTGTAATACAATTTGATCTTACTGAGTTATTTACGAAAAACCGAAAAAAAACGATTTTTTTCAAACACGATTTTCTCAAAAACTATATTTTTTTTTTTGAAATTTTTATATGATTTTAAACATAAAAAATACTAACTTTTAGGGTAGGTGAGGATATGCGATTTTGCCTTATTTTTTTTTAACAGATTTTTAAACGTTTTTTTTATATTTTCGATTTTAAAACATTGATACCATGGCGCATTGTACTATTTTTCCAACTTTACGTGTTCTTACAACTATTTTCATGCTTTTATTTATTAATATATCAAAAATATCAACAATAATCTTTAAAATAAACCCCGGATCGAATATTTTGATCAATTAGAACCAAAGTTATGACGGTTTAGAGTTTAAAAAAAAATGCTGAAACTTTAAATAAATATATTTACTTTGAATTTTGAATTTTAAATTTTGAATTTGAATTTTAAATTTTGAATTTGAATTTTGAATTTTGAATTTTGAATTTTGAAAAGGTGAGTTTTTTAAATAATAAAATATATTATTTGGTCATTTTCAATGAACAAATAATATGCGATACAATTAAGAAAGAACACTAATGAATTGAGAACTAATGTGAATAAAAAAATCCGAATTTAAATAAAACCTTTCAATTTACTTCTTGCCACTCATGTCTCGAAGTTTTGGCAGTGTAGATTTGGTTTCGTTCACTTTTCCAACAGTGAATCTTTTGAATGCCTTTAATTTCTTTTGCATTTCCTAACCATTCCATTTTTTTTGTCAGTCGAAAAACATCTAACTCATCCTTGCGGATAACAAGAATGTTAATCGACGGAGTATATTTTGATACGTGAGTGGCGAAATTTTCAGCGTTTCTAATAAAATCTGAACTCTTCTTGGACAGATTATGCGTGGTAGCATAATGTTTAACTAAACCACCAATACCGTCACAAGCGCCTTTACCATGACCTGTTGCAGAAGAAAGCCATTTTCTGTTTACTTTTGAGTTTTGAAGCTCATAGAATTGATATCTATTTTTAAAATGACTGGCAGCTCCATCGGAAATGGTTATGATTTCATCAAGATCTTGCGCAATATGTTTTTGTTTGGAGTTATCGATAATTAAATTTATAGCCATTGGGGCATGAGACGCATCATGTTTAATATCGTTACGGACGGTGACATAACTGACTGTTTTATCATTTCAAAAATAGCATACCGACGTAAATATTGATATTTGGTTTTCATTCCAATGATAGCTTTGAATTTCATTTTGGAGCAGAACTGTCCAATTTTCTGCAAAATTGACATGAATAACTAATTGGAAGTCATTATTGTTCGCTAAAAGTTTAACCTCTTTAATTGCTATACGTTGAATTTCTTTGACCAATTTATGAGCTCTTACAGTGAGAGCGCGCTCTCTTAACTCTATTAAGAAATTTTCAATTGTGCTAGTTTTATTCAGTAAATTTGATTTTTCCCAAATACCATAAATTATTTCTTCATATAAATCTTCTTCTGTCAAAGAAATTACTTGTAAATCAATAGAATCTCCAATGGGGCATTCTTTACATTCTCTTAGTACACATTTCATATCATCTTTTGAACAAAAAAGTGAAGAACATATTTTCAATTCCAAATCTGCAGTGTCTTGTTTATTCTCTTTTTTATAATTATTCAAAGCATCTAACATAAGTTTAAGATTCTCGCAGTAAACGCAAAGACACGAATCGGTGGGTGGATGTGGTATAACCCACTTCGGTCTTAAAGCGTAGAATGTTGATTTACCCATTTTTGTTTTTATTTCAGGATTTTCGTCTTTAAATAATTGATATATTTCTTATATACTTCGCGTAAGAAAGCGTTTGACTGTTTTAGTTTTTATACCATTTTCTTTGATAGATACTGTGTCGCTTTTATTCGCACTTTGACGAGAACAATTAAAATCATCGTTCAGATAATAATCCTTTACTTTCATTACAATTTCACTATCCAAAGAATGTCCACAATAGTTCTCAGACTGCTTGTAAATTTTTTTGTTATTTACCAATGATCGTGCTTGATCAATCATATAAATAGTTACATTTGGTAAAACTGATAATAAATAATCTTTGGAAATATCACTTGGTATAATACTCAACAATCGCACTTTCTCAAGAAAATTTGAATAATTATCTAATGCAACTTTAATATTCTCAAGCCATTATCATTTGTTTTACATTTATTATTTTCATTCAATGCGGGCAAATCCGTTATATCGTAGACTTTCATCATTTTACTTGCTATTTGTGAATCAAATGCATCGTTTAATTGTTTTTTTTTTTTCGGAGAGCATAAGATTCTCGGATCTTGATATTGATACTTTGAGGCATTTTAATTGGTGAAATGTTTAATTTCAAATTACTTGAAGTCTCGTTGAGCTGTTCTACCACAGCCTCACTATGAATAAAATCTTCCGAAGATTGTTGACTGCTTGAAGTCGATGGAATAGGCGCATTTTTCACTTCATCTAATAATATTTTGTAACACGAAGGGCATACTTTATCTTCTCTAGAGAAACAAGTATTTGGATACAAGCGCTTCAAAGACTCCGTTAGATCACCTAATTCTCTAAGCGGACTTTTGGAGCAATCAGAAACATCTTTTTTGTGCCTTTCTTTTAAATCCTTGCACTTCATTTTGACAATCAGTGATGCCATTATTGATATTCTGTTCAATAACAGATCGAAAAAAATAATTTTTCTTTAACAACTTTATTTTTTATCTTCCTTTTCTTATATTTTTAAACGCGTCAAGTCGTTGATGAGAATGCAAAGAACGAATCATCGCCACCTAGTAGTGACATGCGTCAACTCCCTACAAAATAAATTTAAATTCCAGGCGCGAAATTCAAACTGATAAAAAAATTATATTCTTCAACAAAAAAAATTTTTATTATAATAATGCACCATAAAAGGAGGATAAATGGTTATATATTCTTTCATCAAAATAACTTTTTTTCTAAATTAAAAAATTTATATCTTCAGATTTTAATCTTCAACGGAAATTGCGTTTCCTCAATGTAAATATCATATTTATTTAAAGTTTCAGCATTTTTTTTTAAACTTTAAATCGTCATAACTTTGGTTTTAATTGATCAAAATATTCGATACGGGGTATATTTTAAAGATTATTGTTGATATTTTTGATATATTAATAAATTAAAGCATGAAAATAGTTGTAAGAATACGTAAAGTTGGAAAAATAGTATAATGCGCCATGGTATCGATGTTTTAAAATTGAAAATATAAAAAAAAACGTTTAAAAATCTGTTAAAAAAAAATAAGACAAAATCGCATATTCTCACCTACCCTAAAAGTTAGTATTTTTTATGTTTAAAATCATATAAAAATTTCAAAAAAAAAAATATAGTTTTTGAGAAAATCGTGTTTGAAAAAAATTGCTTTTTTCGGTTTTTCGTAAATAACTCAGTAAGATCAAATTGTATTACAAAAATCGAGATTGCATTTTAAACTAGACAAAATTCTGCACACTTTCGTTAAAAGAACGCCCAAAAAGGTTAAAAATTGACGGAGCTATAGTCATTTAAAAGTAGAGGTTCATTTTCAATTTTTGAATTTTCGTTTTTACATCCAACACTAGAATTGCTGTAGTAAAAAAAAAAATTTTTCGAGCGTTCTACGAGGTAAATTTTATCTTTATATACATAATAGAAGGTATTTTTATTACTTAGAAGAAAAAAGAAAATTCTATCAGTGACGGCCTGCATGAATCTGAATGGAATCAGCTATCTTTAATTCATATACTCGAAATTAATATATTTCCTTTTTTTTAAATATTAGTTTTATTCAAAGTATATATTTTACAATAAATTTCAATATCATTATGATAATCATAATATTATTCATTAATATATTTCATAAATAAAACGATAAAATTAAATAATATAATTTTTCTTTATTTATTAATTATTTTGATTTTATTTTTAATATATCTTAATTTCATTTTTAAGTCTTTTGGATGTATAAAATATATATCTATATTGTTTTCTAATATCCTTGACTTTTTTGCTAGTATTAAAAAAGATATATCAAAATAATTTTTACAAAATTAATAGAATGTATTTTCATGTTTGTTTTTTTTTAAATTATCGATTATTTCTTTATCAATAAATAATTTTTAATATTATTCAGTAATTAAAAAAATCAATATAATATAATACATAATGATATGAATTTTATTAATTTTTTTTTGTTTTATAAAATAATTTTTTATTTATTCTTTAATCATTTTATTATATTTAAATTCAATTAAAAATGTTTAAGTTATAATAGGATTTTATTTGATTTATTTAACGTTTAGTGTCTGTATCATAATTATAATAATATTAATACAATTAATGACTAATCCATGTACGTCATAAATAAAATTATAAAGTGAGTATTTTATTAAATTTTATTTATTTTTTTTTAAATATATCCTAATGCAATTAAGTCTTTTTGATGTATGAAATATATTTTAAATTACTGTTTTGATATATTTGATTAATTTTCTGTTATTATAAAAGATATATTTATTATTTTTATTGATTCATTACTTAAATATATTTTATATTATATTTTATAATATAAAAAAAATTATATTAGCAATACGTAATAAATATTTATAATATATTGTATTATGAGTTGTGATATAATATTCCATTATTGGATCACGTATTTCTAACTTATATTGAATAATTTTATTTGTGATATATTTATAATAATATGTTACGTTGTTCCAATTTTCAAAATGAAGTTTTCCATTTTCAATACCGACATAGTTATTAATTGCATTATTTAATCTAGATAAATCTGTATTTTTATTCAAATTTTCCATATATTCTTCGTACTGCTCTTGAAACCGTTCGAATTCGTTTATTTGATTATTTGAATCATCTAATTCTTCTTGATGTTGTAAGTTTTCTACAACAATGTATTCATTTGAAACTGGATCCCATTCCATTTTATAATGATTCAATTATTATTAGTATTAATTGAATTGTATTTTAAATAACTTTGTTATTATTTTTTTTATAAAATATTTGAAGTTTGTTTTAATTTTCTTTTTTATTATTCTAAATTAATTTTTTTATATAGAAAATTTAAAGTATGTTTTTATTTTTTGTTTGATTAAGTTATATCTGAAAAAAACAAATGTTTTATTAGTATGTAAGAAATATAAATATATTTTTAATATTAAAAAAATTAAAGTTTTTTTTTTTTTGTTATTTTTCTAGTACTTCTTTCCATATTATATTGATTAATTCATTTTTATTTTCTAATCCATTTTGAATATGTATTTTAGAAGGATTTATACTTCTTGAAAGAGCAACATATAATTGTCCATGTGAAAATAAAGGTTTTTTTATGAATATTCCTACCTTTTCAAAACTTTGACCTTGTGATTTATTTATAGTTATAACAAAAGCCAATACAATAGGGAGTTGTTTTCTATACAAAGTAAATGGTAAAGACGATGATTCATTTGTGCTTAATGTAATACGCGGTATAAAAACTTTATTTCCTTTATTTTCGCCTGTAATTACTTCAGCTTCTATATTGTATTTAAATAATCTCGTTATCTTTAATCGTGTTCCATTGCATAATCCATCATTTATACTTAAATTTCTAATTAGCATTATTATGGCATTTATTTTTAAATTAAGTTCATGTGGAGGTAATCCTTCTCTCATATTATTTAACATATAGTTTTCATTTGGTTCAGGTAAACCAAAATTTTCACATGATATTTGTTCTGAATTTAATATTTGATTAATATGGGATAAAGCTTTGTTTTCTTTATTTTCTTTAAAATCTTCAATAAAAAATTTTTTATATTTTCCCCAAATAATGTTACCTTGAATATTTTCACATAATAAAAACATGCAAAAAATTTACGTAATTGTACTGGTAACATAACATGGCATGATTCTTCAAAAATATAATAAATTTGTTTTTCGTGTTCTATTAAATTCATTGCGAGAGCAGTTTCTTTATAAGTATTATAAGTTACATTTTCATAAGTTCGTAAATCTTTAAAAGATGTTGGACCTTTTACCCTGTTTAATATTAATTATAAAAAAAAACGTTCACTATCTTTTGGTGATACTACATTTAATCTACCAATGGCTATATTTTTTCTAAGTTTTGATCTTTTAATCCAAGATTTAGTCTTAAAATTAAAAATATAATATTGTGGGATATTAACATATTTAATTTATTTAGCAAAATTATCTTTTTTATTCAATTTAAATCATGCAGTCAATGTTGTTTCGCATTTGTTTAATGCTAAATGTATATTATTTTCATCAAAAATTATTTTTTGTTGATTTTCTGTATGGACATTTAATCTTATTACTGTATGACTTCTACCGCATAGTGGAAATGCTTGTAATCTCCATGCGGCCTCCATTGGACTTAAATATCTTCCATCTATGTATTGAGTTATTTCATCATAAACATCATCATTATTATTTTCTTCATTTTTATCTTGTTTTATTTTACAGTAAGCTTTATCTACACCTTTATAAATATAATCATAAATATATTTTATACTTTGTATTGACATACAAAGTTCAGTATTGATATGAGCATTATATTTTGCTAACAAAAAACTGTTGTAAGGAACTACTATAGAATTATCAACTTGTATAATTTTTTTATTATTTTTTAAATTATATGTATGATTATCTAAAATATTATTTCTTCTTTTGTATTGTAGATATTTTTTTTCTTTAACTATTTTACTTTCAAGGACATAAAAAAAATGGAAAATTATAATTGCATAAACTGTACAAAAAAATTTGCAAGAATTGATCATTTAAACAGACATTTAAAAACTCATGTACATAATAATTTAATGATTTTTAAAATTTGTGGAAAAAGATATACCAGGAAAGATAATTTCAAACGACACTATAGAACTCATAAAGTAAATAACTAGGCTAACTTAAAAACTTAAGTAATTATTTATCATTTAATATATTCAAATAATTATTGATCGTAAAATATTATCTCAGCCAAAGGATTTACAATTCAGAAAAATAGATTGGAAATATAATTATTTTAGAGTAAAATTAGTTTAAATAAAATATAGTTGAAATTTTCTAAAATTATTAAGCATGAAAGAAAAGTAACAAGTGTTTTAATTCATTTTAAATACATTTTTTTATAAAAAGTTTGAAAATTTATAAACATCTTCACTTGTTGTACGCATGTATATAATTATATCTACATACAAAGTACTTATTAAAAACAGGCAAAATTCGCTGTTCTTGTCTAATTGAGATTTTGGTTATTTATTCAATCATTAATCGTTATATAAATATTTATGCTGAACAAAAAAAAATTTTACTGCTTTCTTTTTGAAAAAAGTAAGCAATGCTGAAATGTAGGTATATGTTTATAATATTTTTGCTTGTATTAACAGAAAACAGAATCCAATTTCTTCTTAACATAGAAAAATTATAATACTTATAATTTTTTCCTTATGCTTTCGAAATTTATCTTAATTCAAAAGTATTATCTCATTAAATAAAACATTTATACTTACATTATTAATGTTAGATTTTTCTGAACTGCCAATCCTTTCGTTGAAGTATTATTTTTAATATTTTATTTCTTTATTAGTAAAATGTCAAAAAGAAAAATTAATGAAGAAAGATCATCTGATGAACCAGTAACTAAAAAAAGTTTAATGATGTTTCATCTGATTTAAAAAAAAAAAAATAAAAATTGGAGATAAATCTACGTAATATTTACAATCAGTTAAAATTATTATAATCATTCTTAAAAAAAAATTAATAATTAAAATAAACATATTTTTAAATTTAATTTTAGATCACTTGTAGCTTATATTGAAGAAATCATAGACGAAGAACATTTTTTAAATAAACAAACTGATAAAGAATTTTCTCTATTAAAATTTATTGTGAATAATAATAATAGTGTATTAATTCAATGTAACATATTTAAGAGGAGGTCGAGTATATCTGTCCTTTTCTAATCAAAGAATTGAATTTTCACGAAAATTGATGATTATAGCAAAAAATAAGAAGAAAGCCCCATCTCGTATAATAAAAAGCAAGATTCTCTTTTATGAGGAGAAATTATTTTTATCGCTTCGTTTTTAAGAAAACCTTGAAAAACTGAATTGTCCATCCTAACCTCTATTCTTTAAGTTTTTCAAGGTTTTCTTCAAAACGAATCGATAAAAATAATTTTTCCTCATCAAAGAAAATCTTGCTTTTTATAATACGAGATGGGGCTATCTCCTTATTTTTTGCTACAATTATTAGTTTTTGCAAAAAAATTAATTCTTTGATTAGAAACGGACAGAGATATACGACCTGCTCTTAATGACAATATATGTAAATTTAAAAATAATCTGAAGCTTCATGATGTAAAATACTAATTATATTTATATTATTGTTGAAATATTTAAAAATATTTATCTAAAATAAATATGTAGTTTTAGAAAATATTAATAGAAAATGTGTCTGAGAAAAGTGCTACGCGCTTTAATCATTGAAATATGCCTTATGAATTAACTTCATACGATTATTCATCAATAACATCGCTTGGAGAAATTGACATGAAAAATTTAAATCCAGAAAAAATCAATTTCAATAAAATTCCGATAAAAAAAGGATTAATAAGTATATTGTTCAATTAATAAACTTATGATATATATTATATACGTTTCATAAAAATTTTTTAGAAATTAAAGGATTTTTACGAAATAAATTTATTCAAAAAGATAAGAATAGTACAAAATATTATTCTAATATAACTGATGGTCATTACAAATTAGAATTTGTAATAAATTCTACAGACGATGATATATTAAAAATAGAAAAAGGCAAAAAATTGGAAATTATTGGAGATTTGCAAGAATTTGGTATTATAAATTTATATTTATGTATAGTAAATTTATAAATATATATATGTATATATTATATTTATTATTAATAAATAGAAAATTCATTCATTTTAAAAATTGGAAGAATTGAAAATATAAAAGTTTTAAATAAAACAAAAATGGATATTGTCAATTTAATTAATGAAAACGAAATGTTTCTAAATGAGGTTATTTTTTTAATTTTTAATATATTTTTTTAAATAAATGAAAAACAAAATAAAAATTTACTTATTTCTTTTTAGCCTCCAGATTAGTAATATAATATTATTATATTTTGTAATTTTAGATAAGTATATTTTTTGATATTATATTATAATTAGTTTATATTAAGTTTATTTTTTAATATTATATTTTAAAATAATATATAATTAAAATTTAAAATACTTACAATTTAATATTTCTTTATAAATTAATTAATTATGATTTATTTTATTTTAGATTGATTTAAATATATATTAAAAACAATAAAATAGGTAAGAAAATCATAATAACTAGAGTTATAATTTTAAAATAAATATATTAAAAATATATTATAAATTTATGTAAAATCGTTTTTTAAAGAATTAAATTTAATTAAATTGTTTATTTAAATATTAAAAAATTAATATCACACTCTTTATATAAAAAATTTATAATTTGTTATATAATTTATATTATAACTGTTTAAATATAAACAAACGAAAAAGGATATAAATATATTCCTTAAAATATTGAAAATATTAGAGAAAAATAAAATAAAAATTATATAACTTTATTTATTTGTATAAAGAGTATAAAAGATAAAATTTTACATTAACAATATAATTTTTATTTTTACTTTTTTATAAATAAATGAATTAATAATTGTTATAATTTTTATTTTTTTAATTAATAAAAAACTTACAATAACATTTTTACTTTTGACATTTAAAGAAATGTTAAAAAATTTTTTAAATTTATATTTTAAAAGTGGTTATGTAGGGCTACTGGCGAAGGGTACCACTTTTATTGTTTAATTTTTCTTTATAAACAAAAAAAAACAACCAACGCGCCATTGACAATACCTCGTTAAACTGATAAAAAAAATAAAAACTTCTACTTAAAACTTTCACAAGATAAACTCAAGACAACAAGAAAACAAATTCAAGCTAACCTGAAAGAAGAATCTTTTAGATGTAGGAAATTTTTTAATAAGTTTTTCTGACCAAGACAATGAAGACAAAGTAATATGTGCTTTACTTTTAGGCAAATACAGCTTGGACCCAAAAAAAAGTGAGCTTAAATGTTGAAAGTAGAAGTTTTTTATTTTTTTTTGTCTCAGTATGGGTGGTGTGGAAAGTTGTCTAAGAAACGTAGTTATTATTTGATGGTTAAAAAATAATTATATCAATAATCTATAATATTATTAACTATGTATTAAATATATATTTGATTATATAGCCTTAAGCAAGTATTTCATAAATATAATATTAAAAAACTTTTTTCTTAATAGTTTATATTTCAAATAAATAATTGACGTTTAAAAATAAAATAAAGAATCAATATATTTAAGATAATTAAATACCAATATTTTTTATAACCAAATTTGGTCTCTAAAGTATTGGAGTCATCAAACAAGAAGGTTTTTTAAAAAAATATTGGTAAAATTTAAATATTTAATTAACGATATAAAAATAAACACTAAATAATTATGAATAGTGTATTAGGGACATGAGGGGTAGCAAGAGGGGTGACTTGGGTAGTGAGGGGGTGATTTGTGGACTGAGGGGTAGACTTGGGTAGGAGAGGGGTGACTGGGGTAGAGGGGGAAATCTTTTTTTTTGAAAAAGACATTTCGAGAGACATTTTTACGTTATTTTGAGGGGTGACTTTTGATTTTTTTGGAGGAGAAAAAAAAATGAGGGGTAGGAGTGATGGGGTAGTAGTGGGAAGAGTGATAGTAGTGGTATAGAGAATGAGTAACAAATACATCGATAAAATAAGGTAAATTTAGCTGAATTATTTGAGGGGGGGAGTGACGTACGAGGGGTAGCAAGAGGGGTGACTTGGGTAGTAGAAGGGTGATTTGGGTAGTAGAGGGGTGTCTTTTTTTCTCAAAAAAGAGCATTTCTAGACAGATTTTTACGTTATTTTGAGGAGTGGATTGTGATGTTTTGAGCATACAAAAGAGGGGGAGGAAAAATGAGGGGGATATGAGGAGGTTTTTTTTTATACAACTATATACTATAGGAGATATATATATATATATATATATATATATATATATATATATATATATAATTTGCACAAATGTATCTACATATGGTATCCGCACAATTCGAAATTTTATCAAATATACGGTTATAGATCTAGTGCACTAGTTAAACGCGGACCCCCGAGAAGCGCTTCCAGCTTGGCTGAAAACGAAAAAGAAATTTTATTACGTGAATGTGATGATCTGAATTTTTAAATTAGTTTTACTCACGATTAAGTGAACTGATTCTAAAGAATTTTTTTTCAATTAGAAAGAATAAAAATCCTAACATTTTCAGTATATATTTTTATACTATTTTTAACATTTTCAAGCCTGCCTGTCCGCCTATCTACAAATAGTCTAGGAGCCAGAGGAGTTGCGTAGACTTTTCAAGGTCCGTTGCTCCACCAAAGTTTTTTCGATATATTTTAGCCTGATGAATCCAAATTTTTTGGGAGGACAGTCGAGAAATGATAGGTTTAATTATTATTAACAATTTTTATTAATAATTTAAAATTTTCGTTTATTCGATCCGGAAGAAATTTTTTCGTATTTTTCAGCACATTTTGAAATGAAAATGTTATAATGAATTTTTTTTGTACAATGCATAGTTTTTGAGAAAAAAAATTCTAGAAGATTTAAAAAACCCGATTTTTGGAATTTTTAAAGTTTTGCCACGAGCAAACCAATGCCGCTTTTTTAGTGCAGCACGTTCTTTTAGCATTGTAGTTTGGAAATATAATCAGTTTTTCCAATTGAAATGCAGTGAAGTATTCTACTCTCGAGCTCTTTTATTGCCTTTTAACATACGCAATACAGCGCATATGGTGCTTTAAAACTCAAGACATTTCGTTGGCCTTTTGACATCCACCGTTCCACCAAGATTTTTTTACTTATTTTTGTTTGCTGAGTCATAATTTATTGGGCGGATAGTCAAGACATTATAAAATTAATTAATTGTTATCAACAAATTATTTCAACATTTTAAAAAATGTATTTTTTTGATCGGATAAAATTTTTTTATTATCTTTAAAATATTGTAAAACGAAAATATTCTAATACATTTTTTTGCACAATGCTTATTTTTGCTTTCTCATAGAGAAAGCATTGTATCGATTAAAAAAAAATTTTTTCATTAATTTGTACATATTTGAACTCGGGAAGTCGAAAAAAGTGGTTTGCAGGAAATATCTGTATGTATGTGTATGTGTGTGTGTGTGTGTGTCTGCGTGCGTGCGTGCGTGTGCGTGTGTGTGTGTGTGTGTGTGTGTGTGTGTGTGTGTGTGTGTGTGTGTGTGTTTGTGATGTCAGTTAGTAAATTGTATCTAGAAAACTACTCGATGGATTTGCTTCTAATTTTGCATGAAATTTAATTTTTTGTCTAACTTGCCAAGAAGCTATTAATAATTGGTTCTTTTAGCGTAGTTTTAATTTTAAAGTCGTTTATAAAAAAAACAATTTCAATTTTTCATTTTTTTGGTTTTTTTCGTTTACTACTCGATGAATTTGCTTTAAAATTTGCATGGAAATTATTTGCGATTGCCCAAATAAAATAAATTCCTAAAAACTGATTTTCTTAGCTTAGTTTTAATTTTAGAGCATTTTGAAATTTTTGAAAATAATATTTATAATTATTAAGCCAATAAAATCTTAAAAACTACTCGATGAAATTACTTCAAATTTTCCATACAATTCAATTTTTCAATCAACTGGTGCGGAAGCTATTGATAATCGGTTTTCTTATCGTAGTTTTAATTTTATAGTTATTTTAGTAACTTTTAAAAAATTTCGATTTTTCATTTTTTTTGTACTTTACGTAAACTACTCGAAGAATTTGCTTGAAAATTTGTATAGAACTTATTTTCGACTGCCAAAATAAGGAAAACTGTTGGAAACTGATTTTCTTAGCGCACTTTTGTTTTTAAAGCATTTTTAAAATTTTTAAAAAAATTTTAATTTTCAATTTTTTTTCTATTTTACGAAAACCATTCGATAGATTTGCTCCAAAATTTGTATCCAAGATAGTCGCTACTGTCTGAAGAAAACAAGCTTTGGAAAACTATTTTACATATTATATATGTTTTGGTATAAGCAGACGGGAAGCTATTGACAATTTGTATTTATAGAGTAGTTTTTCTTATAGAGCCATTTTAAGAATTTAAAAAAAATTTTCGATTTTTCATTTATTTTGTATTTTACGTTGATTACTTGATGAATTTGCTTTGAAATTGGGATGGGAATCATTTGCAACTGCCAAAAGAAGTATGATTTTTAAAAACTGATTTTCTTAGCGAAATTTTAATTTTATAAAATTAAAGAAATTTTTTTTATTTCTATTTTTTATTTTTTTTTTCCATTTTACGTGAACTACTCGATAGATTCGCTCTAAAATTTGTATACAAGTTATTTGCTGCTGTCTTTATAAAACAAGCTTTTTAAAAATAATTTTCCTAGCGTAGCTCTGTAATCACTTCTTTTGATTTCTGATTTAACGCTTTCACTAACTCTTTTCTTACTTCCTCACTTCCTCTCTGTCCTTTTTTCTCAGATTGATCCTCATTTTTAACCTATTTTCATCCGTCTCTCTCTTCCTATTTACTAATCACTCTCGCACATTCACTAATTTTTCTTGAATAGCAATTGTATTTTATATTGAAATCACATCAAGAAACGCTGCCAAGTGCTTTGGCGGAATGCTTTTTCATAGAGCTCTTTGAGTTTCATTAATTTTTTTATATTTATTTAAATGTGATTTTAATATTCAAAAATTGTCTAACATTAATATTTACTCATATTGTACTTTATAAATTTCGAACATATATGCTAGCTGTTTGCTTTTTCAACATTTATAATTTATTTAAAATCATCACGTGATACAAAAAATTGGTTCTATTGAAAAAATGATATAATGTAGTAATAAAAAGTATGATGACAACAAAATTTCTAATCTTAATAAAATGCAATCATATTTATATATAAATACAGTTCATCTTTATGGGTCTATAAAAAAACTACTCTATGAATACCAATTTTCAATAGCTTCCCGTCTACTTATACAAAAACATAGATAGTTTGCGAAATTTGAAGCAAATCCATCGAGTAATTTTCGAGATCTAATTGGCTGGATGAATAACATTTTCTTTTTAAAATTGCTTTTTCAAAATTTTAAAAATGCTCTAAAATTAAAACTACCCTATGAAAATCAATTTTTGAATATTTACCTTCTTTCGGCAGTTGTAAATGATTTCTCTGCAAATTTTAGAACAAATCTATCGAGTACATTACGTAAAATAAAAAAAATAAATAAAAAATCGAAATTTTTTTTTAAAATCTTTAAAATTCTCTAAAATTGTAACCACTCTAAGAAAATTAGTTTTTAAAAGCTTATTTTTTTCAAACAATATCGAATTGATTGTACAAAAATTTTGGAGAAAATTTATAGTATGGTTTACACAAAATAGAAGATAAATGAAAAATAAAGATTTTTTTTTAATTTTCAAAATGCTCTAGAATTGAAACTGCTTTGAGGAAATATGTTTTCCAAAGCTTGTTTTTTCAGACAGTAGCGACCAACTTGCATTTAAATTTTGGAAAAAATCTATGAAATGGTTTTCGTAAAATGGAAAAATATTAAAATTAAAAATTTTTTTAAAAATTTTAAAAATGCTTTAAAATTAAAAGTGCGCTAAGACAATCAGTTTTCAAAAGTTTTTTTACTTTTGGCAGTTAAAATTAAGTTCCATACAAATTTTCAAACATATTCTTCGAGTGGTTTACGTAAAATACAAAAAAAAATAAAAAATCGAAAGTTTTTTAAAATTCTTAAAATTAATCCAAAAAAAAACTACACTAAGAAAACCAATTCTCAATAGCTTCCGCATCAGTTGATCGAAAAATTGAATTGTATGTAAAATTTGAAATAAATCTATCCAGTAGTTTTTAAGATTTTATTGGCCTAATAAATAGAAACATTTTTTTCAAAAATTTCAAAATGCTCTAAAATTAAAAATAATCTAAGAAAATCAGTTTTTTAAGATTTATTTTATTTGGGCAATCACAAATAATTTCCGTGCAAATTTTGAAGCAAATTCATCGAATAGTAAACAAAAAAAACAAAAAAAATGAAAAATCGTATTTTTTTTTTTATAAACAACTCTAAAATGAAAATTACGCTAGAATAACCAATTATCAATAGCTTCCCAGCAAGTTAATCAAAAAACTAAATTTTATGCAAAATTAGAATCAAATCCATCGAGTAGTTCTCGAGATACAATTTACTAACTGAAATCATGCATCCATACACACACACACACACACATACATACAGACATTTTCTGGAAACCACTTTTTTTGACTCACCGAGTTCAAATATGTACAAATTAATGAAAAAATAGGAAAAAATTTTTTTTATCGAAACAATGATTTCTCTATGAGAAAGCAAAAATCAAATAAAATTACTTTAACTCAAGCTTTTTCATGAGCTCTATGAAAAAGCATTGCGCCAAAGCACTTGGCAGCGTTCTTAAGATAAAAATTATCAGAGTTTTAAAAAGCAACCTTTTTTAAATTTTTTAATGTTACCGTAAGCAAACCAACAACGTTATTCTACTGCGATAAATTGCAACAAATAACAACATTAAATACAATAAAGTAAAATGTTCACTTGCTTTTTTTACATTCAGTATAATGTATACATTACTCGCTTTTGTGGTGAAGTCCAAAAATCCCTGTTATGAAAAAATTATTTTAGATTTGTAAATATATTGTACATATTGTGTATATCTAAACAAAATAGATTCATCAACAGATTAAGTAATTTAAAATTTGGTAAAAAGAATATTTTTTTTATTTTTTGTTATATACATTTCGACAGGTATCTTTACTGTAACAAAAACAAAAAGCGCAACAACATTGTATTTAATGTTGTTATTTGTTGCAATTTTTCACAGTAGAATAACGTTGTTCGTTTGCTTACGGTAACATTAAAAAATTTTTATAGCACTGCGGGACCTAAATCCGCACTTAGGTAACGCTTTTCCGTTACCTAGGTGACACTTTTTTACATGGTATAATAATGAATTTACTTAGTACGTATATAATAAGAAATAATTTTATACGTAAATTATTTTTTTAAGTATTTTCATAAATAACAATAAGCTGTAGTATATTAGAACTCTTTTACATTAACATTTTTTAAATTAAATAACAATTATAAGCAAGTAAGATACGAGTAAAACTAAAATTGATAGTAGCGTAACATGTAGAGCGAAGAGGTATAGTCATTTCGGCGTTGTATTATAAAATGCTACGGGGAAACCCTATTAATACGCACGATTGCTATTGCTATACTAAACATGTTACCTCCTCACCGCTCCTACGACGCTAATTCATACGTGAAACAAAATTTAAATTTATGACTTCATAGAAGATGATTTTAACAAACAATTTCACATAATATCAATAATATTGATAAAAATGAATTATTATTACACATTTTGAGTATATTTTTCAAATTATATTCTTTTTTTTCTTTTTCGATTTATTATTCATGAAGTGTCTAGTTTTAGTTTATTTATAATTTTCTTTCCTTTTTTCGATTTATCATTCACAGGATGCATAATATTTGGTTTTTTTATAGTTTTCGCTTTTATTTTTTGAATTATAATTCGTGGAGTGCATAGTTTTTGTTTATTACTGATTTTGATGAGTACAGATTTAATTAGGCGGATTTATGTCCCACGTGCTACAAAATAGTATACGATACTCGTGACCTTAGTAGAACTTTATTACACGGCCGGAGTTATCGCCCTCGCTACGCTCGGGCGATAACTCTGGCCGTGTAATAAAGTGCCACTTAGGTTACTTGTATCGTAATGTACTAAAAAGAGGTTGCTTTTTAAAATTTTCATAATTTTTATCTTAAAAGCAGGCCGGATTCGCTGTCCTTGTCTAATTGAGATTTTTGTTATTTACTCAAGTATTAATCGGTGTTTCTGCAAATTGAAGATAAGCGCAATAGATTTTCTTATTACAAATAATTATCCACAAGAAAAAAAAAATTTATCGCTTTGTTTTTGAGAAAAGTAAGGAACGCGAAAATATTATAAACATAAACTTTTACTTCGGCGTTCCTTACTTTTCTCAAAAACAAAACGGTAGAATTTTTTTTACTTGTGCGTACACTGATAGAAGTCTTAGCGGACTGCCTGCTAAGAGGGGAGGTGTGCAGTCCGCTCATACTCAGCGGTAAACAGCAAGAGAAATGTTGGCGTTTTGAATCCCAACGAGCTGCGCGCGCACGGTCGGTGGCTTTCAAAACGCCAACACTTTATTTCTATTTACCAAAAGTTTTCAAGCGTACTACGCACGCTTGTAGTATACTGCGCACTCACACTTCGGCATGCAGTATACAAAAAGTTCTTTTAGTGTAGATATTCATAATAATAATATCTATTGCACTCAACCTTTAATTTAAAGATACACCGATTAATACTCGAGTAAATAACAAAGAACTCAATTTTTACTCGGTCGATATCAGATTCTACTCTGGGCTGGTTTTAAAAAATAAGCATTGTAAAAAAATGTATCAGAATATTTTCGATTTAAAATATTTCAATGATGGTAAAAAAATTTTTATTCGATCAAAAAATACATTTTTTAAAATGTTGAAAAAATTTGTTAATAACAATTTATGAATTTTATAATGACTTGACTATCCACCCAATAATTTATGACTCAGCAAGCAAAAATAAGTAAAAAAATCTTGGTGGAACGATGGATGTCAAAAGGTCAACGAAATGTCTTGAGTTTTAAAGCACCATATGCGCTGTATTATGTATGTTAAAAGGCAATAAAAAAGCTCGAGAATAGAATACTATACTGCATTTAAATTGGAAAAACTGAATCTATTTCCAAACTGCAATACCAAAAGAACATTTTAATGTGTGCTGCACTAAAAAAACGGCATTGGTTTGCTCGTGGCAAAACCTTAAAAATTTTAAAAATCGGATTTTTTAAATCTTTTAGAATTTTTTTCTCAAAAACTATGCATCGCACAAAAAAATTTATTAAAACATTTTCGTTTTAAAATGTGCTGAAAAATACAAAAAAAAAATTTCCGGATCGAAAAAACGAAAATTTTTAATTGTTAATAAAAATTGTTAATTAATAATAATTAAACTTATCATTTCTCGACTGCCCACCCAAAAAATTTCGATTCAGCAATTCAAAATATATCAAAAAAACTTTGGTCGAGCAATTGACTTTGAAAAGTCTACAAAACCCCTCTAGCCCCTAGACTAAAATGTTCAAATTAAATTCAAAGCTAAAAAATTTCCAACTCATAGACTCCACATCCACCTATTCGAAACTCACATATCTTAAGCCTATGTATATATCCCAATCCCACAATTTCCAAGCTCATACAATCTCACATATTTCAAGCCTGGCGGACCGAAAATTTGAAAAACTGATATTCTACTATAAAAAGGTGTCTTAGGAGGTTTTCAACGTCGATGACTTCGTCTGACTTGGAAAAGAAAATTGTGAATTTTCGATCTTATATTTCTTCTTAATGGCCCCAAAAACCTATAAGTAAGATCTTTCAGATTTAAATATCGTTTTTTTTTTCATCTTCCGACCTCATCTTTTTGAGCGACTTTTATTGAGCAGAAGAGTAATTTTATCAATTTGCTCTAGAATGCCCCTCAAAGGGTAAATGGTTTCAGAGATTAACGTAACTTGAAAATTTAAGAACTAAATATCTCAAAGAAAAAAAGTAGGTATTTGAACAAACTCAACGGCATCTGAGAGAGCAAGACTTGCACTCTAAAATGCTATGTCTACTTTTTTAAGGAAGAAAATATTGGTGATACTATATAACCTCAAATATAGGTCAAAATGTCTATTTTTGCACTTTCAGATTAGGATATCTCAAAAACCTGATGTGCTAGAGCAATTCTGCGGCCAGATTTAGATTCGTTGCAAAAAATTTTACAAGAAATGATATGTTTTACTCGGGTGGAAAAATTTTGTTGAACCGTGAAATTAGCCAGTAACTTTCACGCGTCAAGTACAGTGTCGATATTGTGGACAAGAGTCAGGTCAATCCATATGTGAGACGTCAAGGTGTTATGCATGACACCGTGCTGGACCAACTGTAACGAAAGCTTAGCCGACAGCTTATTCAGAAATTGGGCATCACTGCTCTCACGCAGATCGGCATTCAGGTATCCCATTATAATTTTATGAGAGTAATCAGAGGCATAATTTCTCAAAACATCTAAAAAGTCTGTGTTTCTAATAAACGAAATAGCAAGAGGCTGATAAATAACAGAAACCAACACGAGTTCAGAGCTGCTCACTTGCACAGAACAGAAAATATATTCAGACACCTCTGGTTTACCTTCACTATGACTAGTGTGGGTATCCAAAGTGGTCAAAATAGTGCATTTTAAATTGTTTTTAATAAACAAGGTAACTCCTCCACTGTACAGGTTTCTGTTCTGTCTCAACACTTTATACCCCTTGGCCCGAATGACGTCATCCGAAACAGATGGACCCAGCCAGGTCTCAGCCACTCCAAATATGTCATAAGAAGGACCACCACTTAGGAACTCATGCACCTACCCAATGTGAGCTCTCAACGAAGTCACAATCGTAACAGCTTGTCAGATATCACCAATATACCATCCCTGGAACCACACTTCGTCTCAACCTGAGGGGGTACCTCATCATTAATTACTGTGTGTATAGGTGATGCTTGTGTTCTAGTTGCATCTATAAATCTAGATGTGTGAATTGTTTGCTCATTCGTAAGATCGACAACGGCCTGCGTCACGCCAGCCACCCCGGATGAAAGGTCCAAGATGCCCCTGTCCACTCCACTGAACTCATTGTTAAGAAATGTTTGCACATTATTAAATTTATTACTTATAGTTTTAATAAAGGTTTCAATTTCACTATTTAGAATGGACAACAAATCCCTTTCTAAAGTGACTATTATTCCCTTAAGTATTCGATTTTCCTCTAACAACTGCATCTGTCCAGTTTCTAATTTTATAATAATGTCGTTTTGCGTTTTAATTTTGGACACAGTGTCCCGCAGGCCATTGTCAGTATTCTTGACGTGGCTTTCAAAAGCCTCAAAAGTATTTTAAATTGAGTCAAGCCTGCCAGACAGTGTGCTTTCTAGAGCAAACACAGCTGCCTGCGATGAAAAAAATTTGAAAAGATTGAAAGTTTACAATTCAAGTTCCTAAGATGACACAGGCTTCAACCAGTACTTAATTTTTTCGTTTTAAACAGTAGAATATGTACTCGAACTTTGGTGTCAATTGAAAAATAGTTACTAACGATGTACAATTTTATACGTCAAAGATGTTCCTTTTTTCATAATTTTCTACACGTGTTTCTTACGATGTATAAAAAGTAACTTACTTTCAATCGTATTTTAATTTTCACATCATAATTTACACAATAAAAACGACAATTTAAGATTACGTCTATTGATGTGCTATGCTTTATTAATTAGTTTCACCATTTTTAAGGTATGTGTAATTTTTGCATGGATAATTACACGGTTCTTAAAAATGGTGAAACTCCTTAATAAAGCATAGCACATCTATCGGTGTGATATGAAATTGTCGTTTTTATTATGTAAATTATGATGTAAAAATTAAAATACGATTGAAAGGAAGTTACTTTTAATACATCGTAAGAAACACGTGTAGAAAATTATGAAAAATGCATCATTTTCGACGTATAAAATTGTATATCGTTAGTAACTATTTTTTAATTGACACCAAAGTTCGAGTACATATTCTACTCCTTAAAACCAAAATTTTGAACGCTGGTCAAAGCCTGTGCCATCTTAGGAACTTGAATTATAAACTTTTAAATTTCTATAAAACCCTGTTCCTAAAAAGTGTAAAGTTCCAGAGATATACCCATACATATATTAAGTATGTATACTCCCCTACACATGCTTTTGCCATTCCTAGATGAAAATTTGATAGCACAAAAAGTTTTATAATTTCCTAACCAATAGTCGTAGAGTGAAAATTCCAACGCGATTTCAGTTTAGATAAAAACCTTCAGAAAATCATTTTTATATCTTTTCAATCAAGAAACTGACTTCTTAAACAACATTATAAAGAATGAAAAGATCGAAAAAATTTTGATTAACTTTAAACTTGAATAATTTTAGGTGAGATTGTCGTAAAGTAAAAAAGCGAAATTTGCTTTAAAAGAGTATTTATTTAGCTTCAGAATGAGTGGGGTAACATTGAAATTGGTCAATCTAAACCAATAAGAGACTGATTTTCGTGAAAAAAAGCTTTTTTTTAAATGCGTATATCTAAAAAAAAAATCAGCCTAAAAAAAAGTAAGTAGAAAAAAGTGTTTTTCGGTACTAAATATAGAGAAGTCCAGATGAGTTATTTACCGATTATTATCGTCATCTCACACAGCATGGAAGATTTCACTGAAATATTTCGAATTATTACACTGGAATATTACAATGGAACCTTCCATGCAAATTATAGGAAGACTCCACGAAATATTTCAAGATGTTCCACTAAAATCTTCCATTAAAAGCTTCTAGGAATATTTCAGAGAAATGTTTAAAAAATTTTTCAAAATATTCCATGAAATATTCACGGAAGATTTCTGAAATATTTCATGAAATATTCACGAAAGATTTCTGAAATATTTCATGAAATATTACATGTAATGTTTATAAAATATTCCAGGAAGATTCCATGAACATTTCGCTGGAAGATTCCAAAAAACTTTTGAATCGTACAGCGGAATATTACATAAATCGTCCATAAATATTCCACGAAATATTTCACGCTAAGATTTTCGTGATCTTCCGGTGAAATATTTTATGAAAGATTTCAGGAAAATTCCATGAACATTTCGCTGAAAGATTCCGATAGACTTTAAAATCGTACAGTGGAATATTACATAAATCTTTCAGAAATATTCCACGAAATATTCCACAGAAAGATTTAAGTAATCTTCCAGTAAAATATTTCATGAAAGATTTCATAAAGATTCCATAAACATTTCACTGGAAGATTCCAAAAAACTTTAAAATCGTACAGCGGAATATTACATAAATTTTCCATAAATATTCCACGAAATATTTCACGGAAATATTTCAGTAATCTTCTAGTGAAATATTTCATGAGAGATTTCAGGAAGATTCCGTAAACATTTAACTGAAAGATTACTATAAACTTTAAAATCGTACAGCAGAATATTACATAAATCTTCCATAAATATTCCACGAAATATTTCACAGAAAGATTTAATTAATATTTAGTAGAATATTTCATATAAGATTTCAGGAAGATTCCATCAACATTTTGCTGGAAGATTCTAAAAATCTTTGAAATCGTACAGCGGAATATTACATAAATCTTCCATAAATATTCCACGAAATATTTCGGTAATCTTTTGGTGAATTATTTTATGAAGATTTAGAAAGATTCTATAAACATTTCATTAGAAGATTTTCCAAAAACTTTCAAATCGTACAGCGAAATATTACATAAATCTTTCAGAAATATTGCACGAAATATTCAACAGAAAGATTCAAGTAATCTTCCAGAGGAATATTTCATAAAAGATTCCAGGGAGATTGAGTTTGAAGATTCCGAAAAACTTCAAGAACTTACAGCGGAATAGTGCATAAATCTTCCAGAAATATTCCTTGAAATATTTCACAGAAAGATTTCAGTAATCTTTTGGTGGAATATTGCATGAAAGATTCTAGAATGATTTCATGAAGTTTTTGTTGAAAGGTTGCGCGGAACGTCACAGGAGGTTACCAGTGACGCCGATAGGGGAATGTTCGCTAAATGGGAATTTTATCCCCAAGCTGTCGGAAGATATCTTATTTACTATATAAACGAAAGGGTATCGGCACTTTGATGTGTACATTCAAAGCGTATATGTAAATGCGATTTTATAACTAAATGTTTATGTATACGTATATGGGTGAAATTACAAAAGAATTGAAAATAGGTGTTTATACATAATAACTTTTTATGAATAATATTTACGTGTTTAAACCCAACAGTTAGCTAGTAACAATTCTAATCAACTTGTTCAACCATTAAAACTTTGATTAAATGACTAATCCAAAGGAATAAATAAGAAAAATAAACAAAAATGTCCTCATGTCACGCGTCTGGAGCGTACAAGTATTTTGTTTTCAAAATAAAAAGTATCTAAATACATAGTTATTAAAATTTTACTGTAATGATTTTTGAAGATTTTTAAATAAAGAATCTAATGATGGGGTGTAGAAATACAATAAATTAATAAAATGTATTCAAAACTGACCTCAAAGTTACGACAATTTTTTTGTCCTCGTGTCACACTTTTAATAGTTTATCGTGAAAATCATTTAAGAAGTCAAATAATTAGAGCTAAATATCGTCAAATATAAAAATTAATATGTATTTTAGCAATTAAAAGAGTTATTAATGTAAAAGGTTTTATATATGGTGAGAAAATATATTTAAATCAAACCATAAAAAAACGTACCTTTTCTAATGTCGTCGTGTAACGCTAATTTTTTTAACGAAAAAAAAATCTAATCAGGATTTGGACTACGGGAAAAGAAAGTAGGCCTTAAAAGCTTTAAATTGACTTTGAAATATTTTTGTTATTATATATATTACTCGCCAAGTAATCACTTTTAATGCATACAAAAGAAAAAAAATGTCCTCGTGTCACACTTTATAAGTTCATTTACATTTACACATGTTATATTTCCAAAATTGAAATACAGCTCACCCATTATTGTTTTCTTCTTATTTATAGTATTGATAAACATATTAAAAAATATCAAGTAAAATTTAGGAATTTTTTTTAGTTTTTAAAAAACATGATTTTAACAACTTTTTGAATTTTACCCATTTGTACTGATGTATAAGTTTAATGTGTTATTATATAATATATATATTATCTCCTCACAGTATTTTACAACCTTTTATGAAATATTCGAGAAATATTTTGTAGTAGATTGGAAACTCTGAATCTTCCATCGAAATCTTTCAAAAATCTTCCAGGAACATTTCATGAAAGATGAGAGATTACCCGAACCTTCCATTGAAATATTCTTGAAATCTCTCAAGAATATTCCATGGAATATTCTAATGTAAGAAGAATCAAAAACATACGAATATCAAAGAAATATTTTATGGAAGATTCCTGAAATATTTCAAATCTTCCGTGCCAATATTCTGCGAACCTTCCATAAATATTCTACAGAATATTTTACGATGGATTTCTAAAATCTTTCAGAAATATTTCATGAAATATTTCATGAAAAATTCCTTAAATCTTTCATGCGTATTCCATGAAAGGTTCATGAAATGTTTCAAATCTTCCGTTCCAATATTCTGGTTATCTTCCATTAATGTTTCAACGGAATATTTCATGGAATATTCCTGCAAGATTCTTGCAATATTTAAATGAAAGATCTGAGATGTCCTAAATCTTTCAATGAAATATTCTTGGAATCTCCCAACGATATTCTATGGAATATTCCAATGTAAGAAGAATCAAGGACATACAAATATTATAGGAATATTCCATAAGAGATTCCTAAAATATTTCAAATCTTCCGTGCCAATATTCCAGGAAGCTTCCATAAATATTCCATGCTGTGTGGGTTGTCCGTCATTTTTCAAATTTTAAAATTATTTTTATTACACTCGGCACAACAATCGGCGGGCCCCCTACAATTTTTGAAAAATATGCATTTTTCAAACACTTATAACCCCGTCAATTTTTATCGAAATCATTCCTTTTTTTTAATTTAAGGTCAGAGGTTCAACTTTTCGAAATAGAACATATGGTGCTGTTGTCGATTGTTTAAACTTATAAAATTTTTTTTGTTGCAAAATTTGATAAGATTAAACAATTGATAACGGCACCATCTGTTTTGATTGAAAAATATTTTTAATACAATAATCAAAAAGCTGAAAATTTTAAGGGGCCTGCTGATTGTTGTGCCGTGTGTATATTATTTTTTATTGGAGAAAGATTTTTTTCCGTACCTTAGGGCTCATTAAAGAAGTGTTGAAAAAACTAAAACCTTTATCTACTTCCTTTTACAAGAAAAAAATTTAAGAAAATCAGTCTGTTTTCAGGAGGATAAATGAAAAACTCTTTTTGATACAATTTTTATTTAAGTCATGTATTATTTCTATGAATATATAAAATTATTGACTCTCTGCAAGTAATGTCAATGGTTTTTGAATTGAGGAACCATTATGCACGAGGGAATATATCTAATAATACAGCTTAATAATTAAAACAGTTTATGATTTCCAACAGATGATATTCAGGTAATAAAATAGCCTTTAAGTCAACGTATTATAGATAATGTAGTGTCAGGATATTAATCAAGTTAATGAAACATCTATGATTACAAGATTAAAGGACTTAAAAAAAGGCCGAACTATCTGTCTTTGTCTAATAGTGTTTTTTATAATTAATATAAACACCATCGATTATACATACATTATAACAAGGAAAAAATAGCAGACCCTGCTAGATATTAGTACAATAAGTTTATTTTATTATAACAACAAAATAATTTAATCACGTAGTTTTTAAATAATATAAGACCTACCAAAAAAGGTTATATTATAAATTGTTAGTAGGTCTCATATTATTCAAAAACTACTTGATATAATTATTTTTTTATAAAATTTATCTATTATACCAGTATCTACCGGGGGCTGCCATTTTTTTGTGTTGCAGCCAATGGTGTTTATACAAATAATGAAAAATATTATTATACAAAGGCAGATAGTTCGGCCTGCTCTTAAGTCCTATTTAAATGAATAGGACTTAAGCTCTTCCACTTTGTCACCACAGATTTACAGAGAAAAGCACCAGGTAGCGATTGCCATCATTGGAAATACCTAACATTTTTTATAGATGACGTCCAAGAGTTAGGATGGCTCTGAGTTTGACGATAAACGTCATCTACGAGAAAATATGGTATAAAAGCTACAGATAAAACAAAAGCAATAAAGAATGTTTCTCTTGCTTAAAATAATTTATCGTATGGAGTTTAAATTGTGAAATCGGTAATATGTGAGGGACGAAGGAGAAAATTGGTGCATTTTAACATAATTTAAGATTTATTGAAATTTAATGGTAGTATTGCAATCCATTTAATGTTTTATGTTATAAGATTTATAATGTTACAAAATAGAAACATAAATTATTCTATTAATTTATTGAATAACTCTTACCTGAAGTGTTGATGAAAGTTGTTTACTACCTCTAGTCATCATACCGTGTAAAACAACAGGATGCTGAGGTATATCAATTTTCACAGCCCCGATGGTTAGTAAACCACTGTTTTTATCTTTCTGTTTTTTTGTTATACTTGAATATAGAGCTTGTGATTTTCCTACCGTGACTTTAACGACTGTCTGCTGATTTGGTGCAACACCTTCTAAAAGAACAATCATAGTGCGTCCAATTTGTCCTGTCAAGCTGCATTCAAAACTTGCTGGCCGAGTTTTTTTTCTACATGTCAAGCTAGCATGTAAGCTTGTGATTTCTGCTTCAAGTTTGAGACCACTTAATGTAGCTAATAATCTTGTTCGATGTATTCTTCCTACTCCAAAAATAATTAATCTTGTTCTTTCACCTGTAATAACATTCATTTCTCGAGGAGGTATATGCGGAGGGCCATTATTAGTACTTAATCCCTTTTCTATATCAATATTTTTCTCACTATTGAAATTTTCATGTTTCTTACCACCTTTATGATGATCTAAAATATCTACTGGAATTGAGAGTCTGTGTGTAATCATTTTAGTTTCCGGTCTAATAGCATATAAATCTAACAAGTAATAAATGGTTTTCCAACATCTAGGAGTTATATTGGAAATGTTTTTACATTTCTCTGACAAAATATCAGATTTATCCAAGCCAATATTATTGGAAATCATGCTGAAATTGGGAGTAATTATGCCCTCATTTAAATTCATATAACCTTTAACACTTTTTCCAGTACTACGTAATTTTTGGGCAAAACTTTGTGGTCGAGAATAAGCGTTAAATGCGGTAGACACGATTTTAGTTTGATTTACATTTATCTCGCAGTCTGTTGTAGCTTTTTCAGCTTTCTTTAAGTTCATTATTAACGATTCTTGAAAATCTACAGCTGCGAAAATAGAATTTCATTATTTATTATAAAAGTCTAGTAAAAAAAGAAATGAAAATACTAATAAAATAAATTTCTTACTTGATGGTGAACCACCCTCTGCTTTATTATTTATTACGTATGAAGTATATAGTTTAGTATCAGATTCCTGCCCTTTTAATTCCATTTGGGTTTCCTTAACATTTTGGTACATGTTACTGATTTGATGCAATAATCTAAGAAGTGGCATGTTTACTTGCTGATTGATGTATCGTATATTAAAACTAAAATTAACAATAGTACTGATATGCTTTTTTAATTGACCACGGGAAATGTATAAAACATTTTGTTTTTGTATCATATCATCTACAGTCATATCAGCCACTTTCTTGAAATCTATATCAATATTAATTTTTTCGCAAAGAAATGATGGAGTCTCAGCTGGTATATCCAAGTGAAATTTGGCACCTAGCACTTTTTTTGACGAATATTTGCTATCTAAAAAACAAGATATTGAATACACAACAAAATACATAACCAACCATAACACAAACATACACACACATAAGCACACAGATAAAAAAAGTTTTGATAAAAAGCGCACTTCTAAATAATATTATTTCTGGTTCTACTAATCATAAAACAAAAATATAAAACGTAAAATAAAGTATTGTAACATACAGTACATTGATTACACTTCGTTCTAGTGGAAAGTAAAACAGGGACATATATTGTAACGCTCTGCACTGAAAAAAAAACCCGAATCCAGCGTTGCGAAGTTGATCGTATTACCTGGATGCGTAATCATACCGCAGTCAATCATTGCGACCGTCTGTACAAGATAGTAACGTGAATCCGAATAGAGCGCTGCGACTGCATTGCCGGGTCAATCGCTTCAACTCGTCGGCATCTCCCATGCCGACAGCCAAAATCGGGCAAAACTTTTAGCGTTGCGTAGTTGCTTGCTACGACTCGTCGGCATCTCGCATGCCGCAAGCCGAAATCAAGCACAGAGACAACGTTGCGAGTTCGTATACTTCGACTTTCTAGATTCTAGTACTGTGAAAGTCGATATTAATACTTTATGTCAATTTAAATTATGTGTTAATTTAATTTGCATTCAAAAAGTGTTTATATGATTACTAAACAAGTAAATGTTTCAATTCTTTAATATTATTTAGATTAAATTTTATTTATTAAGTTATTATAAGAAACGTTAATTAAATTAAGTAAGGACTAATGTTTCGTTATACTTTAATATTTACTCGAATTTCAAAAATTAGATATCTTGTTTAAGTATATTCATTAATTATTAATAAAATGAAGTTGATCAATATTTTACATGAAAATATTTACTAAGTCGACTTAAGGCGACTACGGAAGTTCGGTTCGATTTCATTTTGTAGTTTACAAATTACTCTTTCAGTTTCTAAAATTTTTTGAATTTTTTAATTTTCCACCATTTATTATAATCCGTAGAATGGTGGAAAATTAAAAAATCTGAAAAATTTTACATATTGAAAGAGTAATTTGTAAACTCAAAAATAAAACCTAACCTAAAATCCGAAGTCGCCTTAATCAGTTAATATAATCTAATGAATACCTATCTAGCTATCTATCTAAATAATATATTTTCTTGAAAATTAAGGAGAGAAAAAAGATCTTATAATCGATTATAAAATGAATATTTTTCTGACTCTTTTGCAAATTAAGAAGTTTTTAGTTATTTCCCCGTTGAAAATGAGAAAATTAATCAGGCAAGTTTTTTTGTATATTGAATAGTAACCTTTATTAGTAATATCGTTTATAAATAAAGTATATCATTATTTTACTAAGAAGTATGCATAGAATTTTCAAGTGCTATTTTTAAAGGATTTGAGAATAGTTTTTTCAACACTCCGTGCGCGAAACACGGTTTCTCATGCTTGTTTTGCGTGTGCGAAACCTAATATTTTTTTATAATGTGCGAAACATGTACGCCATGTTGCTTTTTTTTAGACAATAAGATTCACAATTGTTTTGCGGACTTAGCTTCGATATTTATGTCATATAAGGTTATTTTGACAGGAAATTCGAAACAAAATTTTTTATTACCAAAAATAAAAAGGAGGAATTGTTTCATATGTAAAAGAGTGGTTAAATGATATTTTTCAAAAAGATTTTACTTTTATCAATTATAAAGTTGATTTAGATAGTAAATATTTACTCATAATGTTTTTCACAGGTAGAATTGATGTAAAACATTTAGTCACTTTTAAAATATAACATATATCAGATATAAGAGTAACATATATATAACATATATGTCACTTTTACTATATAACATATATCATAGAATTAAAAAAAAATTAAATTTTTCAAGTATGAATGTTTAATTTTTTTTAGAATTTTCTTGAAAAAAAATTCATCTTTTTTGATGGTTAATTCCAGAAACTGTTCTAATGAACAACTAATAACTTTAGCTAGTCAACAATTAATTTAAAAAATCTTCTAAATAATGAGCGTTTTAATTTGCTCTTTTGAATTTATTATAAATCAGAAATCTTCTCTAATAAGTTAATGTGAATAAAAGTTTTTATTCACAAACATAAAAATATTTATTGTATTAATGATGCAGTTGTAAATATTTTTGATTTATCATTTATTTTTTATTATTTACTCGTCTCGCTCCGCTCGGTAAGTAATCGCAAAAATAATCGTGTTTTGCTCACGATGTGTTAAAAAATAGTATACGCAACACGTGCGCGGTACAGCTGATCCAGGCACTCGTCTTTTTTATCGTCCTCGCTTCGCCTTCGCTTCACTCGGGCGAAAAACTCGACTCGTGCGTGAATCACCTGTTTCGCGCACTAGTTGCGTAATGTATTATTATTTAAATTTTATAAATGCTTAATAGCTATGAGTATTTACAAATCTAGTCAATTTTTTATTGATACTCTTTAATTGCTTGGACTAAGGAAATATTTAGCGTTTGTGACTATAAATAATAGCTTTTTCATATTTTGTTCTCTGAAAATTTATCACAAAGTTTGAGCAAAATCCGTAATTCAAAAATGTGATACTCTCCTCGTAAGTTCATTTGAAAATTAAATTTATGCACAAGTATATGAGATATTACTTTCATTGAATAGTCCTATACAATTATTAAGAAAAAGAATTATATTGTCATGTAATTAACTTAAAAAGACTTATTAATTACTGTTATGTTAAATGAATGACATTAAACATTTAATTAAAAATTTAGGTTATTATACAGTGCTAAATATTCATTTCATTTGAAAAAATATAATTTATTTATAATTTTAATAAAATATCATTAATTTAGAGATATAAGTTTTAATTTAAAATTATTGATACCTTAAATTTAAAAATGTAAATTTATAATTGTATTTATAAAATAAAGTTTTAATAAAATATTTGTTTGAAATTAGAAAAGAATTCTTACATAATTTTATAAAGTATAATTCAAAACCAAAATAAGAATTCATAAATTTATTATCCACTAGCATATTTATGGAATGAAAAATCATTTGATGTTATTGATTTGAAAGCTGTCATAATTACAAAATATTTCTATACAAACCCCTTATTTCTCTTAAAAATTTAATACTCTTTATGAAATTTTAAAGGTACTGAACCATATAGATTTAAAAAAAATGAATTTTGTTTATTATTTTCAAAACGGACAATTTATTCGCAAATACAGTTGTGTATTTCTTAATATGAGAGAATGGTAACTATTTAAAAATTGTTTCAAGAAAGTTACATACGAAGTGAGAACGTTTACAAATTTATCTTTAAATCTTTGAATTCTATTTGAAATAAATTTTATTCAAATATTATTTTATTATAATTAATAAATTTGTAATAAAATAATACACTTGTATGTATATATATAAAATATTTCATGTTCACTGACACAATTAAAAAATAAAAATTGATGAAATTGAGGAAATAAGTTCTAATTAGATCCCAAAATAGAAAAAATAAATTTTAGAGCTCTAGTTTCAAATATTTTTTTAAACTAATGTTTTAATGAATATTTGATTCAAAATTATCGAACTATAGTAAAAATTTAATAGAACCATTTTTCTTATAAATAAAATATAAAATGTAATTGAATTTTTGAAAATTACAATATGTAAATTTCTTAGCTTACCTGATTGGAGAAAGGTTACTATTCAATATACAAAAAAAACTTTATAGGAAACTTGCCTGATTAATTTTCTCATTTTCAACGCGGAAATAACTAAAAACTTCTTAATTTGCAAAAGAGTCAGAAAAATATTCATTTTATAATCGATTATAAGATCTTTTTTCTCTCCTTAATTTTTAAGAAAACATACGAATACATTTTTCATCAGATATTATTTAGATAGATAGCTAGATAGGTATTCATTAGATTATATTAACTGATTAAGTCGACTTAGTAAATATTTTCATGTAAAATATTGATCAACTTCATTTTATTAATAATTAATGAATATACTTAAACAAGATATCTAATTTTTGAAATTCGAGTAAATATTAAAGTATAACGAAACATTAGTCCTTACTTAATTTAATTAACGTTTCTTATAATAACTTAATAAATAAAATTTAATCTAAATAATATTAAAGAATTAAAACATTTACCTGTTTAGTAATCATATAAACACTTTTTGAATGCAAATTAAATTAGCACATAATTTAAATTGACGTAAAGTATTAATGTCGACTTTCGCAGTACTAGAATCTAGAAAGTCGAAGTATACGAACTCGCAACGTTGTCTCTGTGCTTGATTTCGGCTTGCGGCATGCGAGATGTCGACAAGTCGTAGCAAGCAACTAGGCAACTCTAAAAGTTTTGCCCGATTTCGGTTGTCGGCATGGGAGATGCCGACGAGTCAAAGCGATTGACCCAGCAATGCAGTCGCAGCGCTCTACTCGGATCTACGTTACTATCTTGTACAAACAGTCGTCATGATTGACTGCGGTATGATCACGCATAAACCTACTACGATTTTATGTATTCTTATGCTTTGAACGTTGTTCGCATTCAGCTAATACGATGAACTTCGCAACGCTGGATTCGGGTTTTTTTTTCAGTGTGTCCACTTTTAGTACTCAAACCAAGCGCCCTTATTGCATAGATTATAATATAACTGTACAGTATATGTATAGAATAGAAATTAATTGCGCGCCAGCAATGATTGCATGTAAAGATGTATTAACATGTAATTCTCTCTCTACAGTGTCATTAGAGAAGAAGAAAATCTACTCAACGGAGATGGCTTGATTGCTAGTCACTCAGATCAAGCAAAATTTATATACCGCACTCTTGTACTGGCCTTTACTAAATAAAGCCTTAAAACTATAATTATTCGTCGCAGGCTATTATTTTATCCATTTCTAAGTATGGCGAGTAAATCGGTAGTAAGTACGGTTTCTGTACCAATTAGAAATTGATAAGTAATTATATTAAAAAGTTATGTCAAGAGAAGGTCGAGTATATCTGTCCTTTTCTAATCAAAGAATTGATTTTATTACAAAAACTAATAATTTTAGCAAAAAATGAAGAGAAAGCCGCATTTCGTATAAAAAAAGCAATGTCTTTATTGATGAGAAAGATTAAATTTTATCTCTTCGTTTTCAAGAAAACCTTGAAAAACTCCAAACACAGAGGTTAGGGTAAACAATTTGGTTTTTCAAGGTTTCCTTGAAATCGAAGCAGTAAAATTAATTTTTTCTTATTAAAGAAAATTTTGCTTTTCCTGATACAAGATGCGGCTTTCTCTTTATTCTTTGCTAAAGTTATTAGTTTTTGTTAAAAATTAATAATTTGATTAGAAAAAGACAGAGATACATGACCTCCTCTTAATGGGATGATGGAGTTGTCAGAATCAATTTTTGCTTTCTTTATCTGGTTGGTATCTCTTCATAAATGATTGAATTAATATAGCTTTAGCGCGGATAAGTCATTATATTTGTCTAAATAGTCAATTTAAAGAGATATCAATCAGATAAAAAAAACAAAAATCGATTCTGACAACTCCGACATCCCTTTAAGAGGCGGTCGGGACTATTTGCCGCATGGGGGCGCTGCGGTCAGGTGAGAGAAAAATGTAAAATAATTTTTACTCAGCGATTTACAATTTACTGAAACAATAATATACCTCTAATGTTGTCAATAACTCTAGCCATATATATGTAGAATAATTATTGATGCTAATCTTGTTTGAAAAGTCTGAAATATTGTTGTAAAGCGAAAAATGCTGCGCGAGATAAAGCCGACGTGAGCATATGTATTCATCATTCTTCAGTATTACTTTCTCTGTCGGACTAAAGAAAAATACACATGTTTACATCGGCTCTATAAGCGCAACATTTTTCGCTTTACAAAAATATTTTAGACTTTTCAAACAAGATTAGCATCGATAATTATTCTACATATACATGAGTAGTATAGGACCTACGATGAGGAGACGGATGACGTCATCCTTCCCATCGTAGGTCCCGTGAGTTTTAACCCAGCAACCCATGATAGGTCGTGATTTTATGACTCATAAAAATGTTATGAGCCATAAAAACGTGACGTTATTGGGAGAAAGAGAGATTGATTGATTGATTGATTGATTGATCTATTTATTTAAGGTCGTGGGGTACAACCCCTTATGACCCAATTGAATAACAATAATAAATACAAAATATTATAAAAAGAAATTAATATAGATAATAACATGTATAAAGTTGAAATTAGATTTGTAGTTCTCATTACATTGACAAAATAAATCGTAGAATATATCATTCAAAAACTTAATAATAAACATCAAAAAGGAAAAAAATAATAAATGCTTAATTAAAAAAATAACATAATATATAATATATAACATACAACTTTAATTTAACAGATTCATTAACTGAATTTAGCTTGAGTAGACTCTAATCACTACGTAGTCGCACAAATAGTTTAAGACGAATTTGATGTCCATCCATAGATCAAAAGAGAGTGCATTGTGGTTGAGTAAGTGTACTATTATCAGTTAACCAGTGTCTTCAACCATTCAGTGCGCTCATCACTAAGGAGTTTGTGAAATACACAGGACTTGATTAGTTGCGTCCGTCCGATTTCAAACCCTGAGAAAAGGTCAGCATTATTGTTAATAAAAACGGAGGACGTAAAAGTGAATGAGTTTAGCATTACCACCGTGCGTACTATAGGACACACCAAGAGTCCTTGAGATTGTCTGGCCGACGTCTTAACCATTACATCAATATTTGCTCGAGTGAACTTGGAAGCCAGGTATTGCGGATTTTGATACGAGATTAAAGAGTGTGCCAACGTCGTCTTGAAGTACAGCCGCCTATTTTGGACAGACAACCAACCCAATACGAGACGGAATGAAGTCATCCTGTCACGTCTCCCAATGTTACCAAAAATAAATCTGACTGCAGCGTTGAGCGCACGGTGAAGCTTGATGTTAAGAGTTTGAGGAATGTCATCATAGACTACACAGCAATAATCAATGATGGGAAAGATTAGAGCATCAACCAGTTCTTTTCTGACGCTCTCAGACAATGCATGACGATGGAACTTGAGTGACTGGAGTGTGCCAAAAACACGACTGATGATCGAATTAACATGCTTATTCCAATTAAGTGTACTATTAATCTAAACATCCAAGTTTTTAACAACAGAAGAATAAGGAATATGAACATCATTTACAACAATAGAAGGACAAGACAAGGGATCAATCCTGGCAATATACAGCTCACTCCCTAAGAAAATAGCCCGCATTTTAGAGGGGTTTAGTGAAAGCTGATTATCATTTGCCCATTTTACAAGAGCGGCCACCTCATGGTTTAGAAAAGTCATTCCTTCATCAATCATTGCAGGCAAGAACGAGTGGTACAACTGAAGGTCGTCAGCAAACAAGATATGCCAAGCCCTGGTTAATGCCAACGGAAGATCATTAATATAGATGGAGAAAAGCAATGGACCCAACACACTTCTCTGAGGTACTCCAGCCGAACATGGCATCCAATCACCCACACGCCTATACAGATCTGGTACAGCATAAGATCTATCTCGTAAATATTAGGCAAACCAACGAATGACAAGATCCGAGCAATTGAAGGAACGAAGTTTACGTAGTAAACGAGCGTGAGGTACTGTATAAAAGACCTTAGAGAAATCAAACAATTGCAGAACAGTGAGCATTCTCTTATCGATAGCCAACCAAGTATCCTCCAGAAGCTTCAAAAGGGCTGTTTGAGTACTATTTGACCTATCGACACCTGTTTGCAATGGATTAAGCAGAGAATGAGTCTCAATGTATGAATAAAATTGTGAATGCACAACCCTTTCTAAAACTTTTGAAATTTCACACAACTTAGCTATAGGGCGAGTCTGAGAGAGAGAATCTAATTTAGTTGATTTAGCCAACGGTAGAAGGAAAGCTTGTCTTCATGAAGAAGGAAAAATCCCAGTCGACAATGACAAATTAACCAAGTGTGTCAAGTGAGGTGATATAGAGACCTGAGAAACCCTAAGCATGTTAGATAATAAATCATCAGGTCCCACTGATTTAGAAGTAGCAAGATTAAGATGAGAATTGATGACCAATTGGTCAACCTGAGAAAACTCAAAGGTTGGTAGATCACCACGAAGAGGTTCAGCTAGCATCTCACTTATCTCACTATCAGTTAAAGGTGATGAAGACGACGAGATATATGTATAGTGAGTTTGTAGTGCCTTGGATGAAAAATATTAAAGCGGTGATGGTAAGAACTTATTAGAAAGCCCAACTTTATGCAGAGTTATCCAGCGATTTGAAGAGTTCACTGAAGAGGGTAGTCGATCTGCGATAAATTTATTCTTGGCTGTATCAAGGGCATGAGAAACCTCACCTCTAAGTCTCCTGTACCGAGCAATAGAAAGCATTGAGCCAGAATATCAGGAGAAACCCAGGGCTTCTTTTTAATTTTCAGGTTACATGACTTAAGTGGACAATATTTATCAAAGGACGAGACAAGAACAGAAGACAAATTAAAAGCAAACTTATTAACTAAACAAGAATTGGAATCAGTAGAAGCGTGACTCTCTTGTGATACAACTGAGAGGTTATGAGCAACTGCATTGTTAAGACCAACATGATTCAAGTTCATAAAATTTCTATAAAGAAGTTTTCTAGATATATTTAATGGTTTGGATGATCTATATGTTATATTGATGAGGTCATGACCCGTAATGAAGGGAACAGACGATTACTTGTGAGATAACAACGAACTCTCATCATTTAAGATAAATAGATCAATCCATGAGTGGAAGGAATATTCAGAAGACAGAGTGTGATGGGTAGCCTCAGACGGAACCAGATAAAGAGCATAAGTATCAATAATAGTACGAAAAGCAGAAGCAGTATGTGTATTAGATAAAAGATTAATATTAAAATCACCAGTGATGACAGCATTTTTGTAAGTAGGTAGAACTGTGCCAACAGTATTAAAAAATTCATATGGAAAAAGGGTCTTAGGCCTTAAATAAACTACCGCAAAAAGTAATTTTTCGAAATCAGTAGATATTTCTGCTATGATGAATTCAGCAGTGTTATCAAAAACAGGATCAGAATAGACGAATATCTTAACTTTGAGAAGGTCTCTCGTATAGAAACCAACACCACCACCACCCTTTCCCACTTTGTCCAACCTAAAAAAATTATAGTGATCAACAGAAATGACAGCACTACCATTAAGTTTAGTTAGAAAAGTCTCGGAGACAGCAAAAATGTCAACCTTTTCATCAGTTAGATAATTTTCAATAGTCGAAAAATGAGACTTAAGACGATTGACATTAGCATGGGATATAGTTAAGTTGTGAAAGAGATCGATTTTATTATTAGAAGGAGTTGTATTAGAATAATTAACATTAGTATTTGAGGTAAAATTAGAACTTAAATAGGAGTCGTCAACAGAATAATCATTATAAGCATTGGGAAGAAGTTTGTTGCTCGTCACAAGAGAGCCAAGGAGACCCTATTTTTTGGCCACTGGTGTTAAAGTATCCAATTGAGATTCATCAGTAATTGGAATTAATAGAGAGTTTGGTAGGACGCATACAAACAACAAGATTTCGCACTATTGGGCGAAGGTAATTTAGCCCCTTGTAAACAGTCAATGCCTTAGAGAGCAGCGTAAACACAGGTTTAGGCCAAATTGGCCGAACAAGGACCTTACTAGTACCCTCAAAATTGAAAAGTCTCGACACAGAAAAATTTTGTAGCCTGAGTGACGCTTCAACTATGCAGTTACGAACCGCATTGGAGCTAAACTTTGCAAAAAAAGTTCGAAAATAAGTCGACTGAGAACTTTCAGGTTTATTAATATCCATCGGGCTAATAGGAAGCCACTCACGAGTGTTGAGAAGGAAGATCAAATTCTTCTCCAACCCCAAAGCTACCAGGACCACCCTAACGATCTCTTCATTACTAATAGCCACTGTTGATGGAACTCCAGAAAACAGGACTTCGTAAGAATCATGTAAGAGAGTGATAGTAGATGGTGAACAATTAGCAATGTTATAATCAATTCGATTCGAAAGTGCCTCATATTTTTTCTCCAGTTCAGTAAACGACTGCTTGACATCACTCACTTCAGTCCTGAGAGCATCAATCTCAGTCAATAGTTGGTTAGTGAGTGCAAACTGATGTTCAAATTTTTTATAAAGATCATTGTTATAATCGACGAACCACTCGGGAGCAGACATAGTAACGGTAGTGCAAGTGAAGCCACAAAAAACAGCGTTAGAACAAGGCGTAATATTATCGAGCAATAGCAAAGATGGAGAGGAGGCACCCAGAAGCAAGTCCTCACCCAACACAGTACTAGTGTCTATAGACGAAGGAGAGGAGCTTAACTCGGAGAAGCAATGACGTCTTGGAGACGGTTCAAGTGGATGGAGAGGTGAGACCACGACCCTTTTTAATGAGTTCTGATTTGTAGGCGTGAGCTCAAGTGAACGAGACGAGGCAGAGACTATGTCTACTGTGTTTGATGCGCTCACATACACTTAAGAGTTAAACTTCTTCCTTTTTCTCTCTTTAGCGCAGCACGCAATCAAATTGTTGGAAAGAAACCAAGAAGGATCATAACACCTAGTGTGATATAAAGATATACAATTAGAGCAAAGTTATACAGCGTCAGAACGTGAAATCAGCAAGTTACATGAGGAGCAAAGTACCATAATAATTGTGCACACTGAACGACATTATACACTGCAAACTCACCCAAATATATACACTTACAGTTATAACATATAGGTTGATAAAGAAGATTGAGATGATGTATCGGCAGCTGGTAAAGTAGATTTTCCTATTTCATATAGCACGCAGTCAGCTCGATATTGGTAACCAAGTGCTTGATTTTGGGCTCCAAATGATAAAATAGCGGCAACTAACCTCAAAATTAAAGACCATGTGCATAACATCAAAACTGCCTCAACACAACTGAAAATCCTTTGATTATGAATGCAGAGAGTAAGATCAAAACAATTTATATGTCAGATGAATCTCTGCATTTTGCACTTGCAGTACATCTGAAACAAAAAAGCCCGCAGGCAAAGAATGCAGTACCAATATGCAGAAATGAACGGAGCAGGTGAAAAACGATATATATCTACTTACAGAGAGTGAGAGAGAGAGGGAGAACTCCCCATCGTAGGTCCCGTGATTTTTAACCCAATAACCCATGATAGGTCGTGATTTTATGACTTATAAAAATATTATAAGCCGTAAAAACGTGAGAGAGAGAGAGAGAGAGTATATATATATATATATATATATATATATGAAGAGAGAGAGAGAGTATATATATATATATATATATATATATATATATATATATATATGGAGAGAGAGAGAAAGAAAGTACGATGTGTACTTAACGCAGGTAGAAATGAAAATGACGACTTTTATGAAATGATGGGTGATTATATATTGTGATGAAATGATAAAAAGTTGTCGAGAGAGAGAGAGAAAGAGAAAGAAAGAGAGAGAGTATGTATATATTTATATGTATATATTCTACGTTATTATTAAAATAGTGGTCCTGAAAAGGACCATTTAAGAATAAGTTTAAAGTTTACTTATATTTTTCGTATCCTTTTCTTTCAGGAAATGAGTACGTATTTATTGAATATTTTGCGGAATATTGTTTACTTTTTTCTGATTTCTCTTTCTTTATAAGAGGTTCTTTTTCTTCTGCCGTAAAGGAACTTCTATCGGTGTAAGTCGGTGCTGACGTAGATTTTCTCTGATTCTGTCCCATTTTTACACGATCTGTACTTAACGCAGGTCGAAATGAAAATGACGACTTTTATGAAATGATGGGTGATTATATACTGTAATGAAATAATAAAAAGTTTTTGAGGAGTAGGAGAGTGAACAGGGATTGAATAGAAATAATTATTTAAAATAGTTTAAAATAATTTATTTATAAAAATGTAAAAGTACAGAAAAATTTACTTTCTATTGATTGAATAATCAATAAAATTTTTTATAAGTATAGGTTCTATCATATTTTTTATTCTTCCCACTCTCATTCTAAATCTCTCTCCATCACCCACGGCACGGACTTTGTTCCCAAAGTCCGTGCCGTGCTACGCGACTCGCATAGTCCCACACATACATTATACGTATACTTGGTTCTCCTTTAAAATGCACTAGTTTCATTCTATTATTATTATAATTATTATTATTATTATTATTATTATTATTACTGTACATTTTTACTTATATCGTAATACACAATTTTACTCTTTATACAAAAAAGCGAATAAATCGTTATATATAACAGGTAAAATATTAGCATTTATTTCTAATATTACAATATTAAGATCTGATTTGCACAAATCATTGTCGTCAAGCATTTTCGTTAAAACAAAAGAACTCACATCATGAATTTTTAAACTATAGTATTGTTGAAACATTTGAAAGTTTTTCATTATATTCATTTTCACATCTTCTTCATTATCTTTCTTAATTTCATCTTTTAGATATTCTTGAATGTAGTCAATAATTCGATTTACCTTAACAGCCTGCTGCTTCGAATGCGCAATACGTTCATCGATACAAGGCATCATCAGTTTGAGTCCGTCAAATGTCACTTTTTGAAAAGCCACGTAGTGGGTGGTTGAAATGCATGCCTTCTTCTTTTATTAGTTGATTCGTTTTCTTCATCTCCATTTACTAATTTTGGTGGACCCGCAGAGTTAAGTACAGCTCTCTCTTCGAATATAATACTCCTCGTACTATATGTTGTAAATAAGAGATCATGATTTTCTAAATATACTTTCGATGGGTTACCGTACTTCGTCTTGAATATATGCGCTTCTGGGAAATACGCGTTAATAAGATCAATTTGGTTCTTCAATAATCGTTAAGAACTGATATCAAAAGTAACCCATCCGTAAAAATGTACAGTCGATAGTTTTACACATGGTACGTAGTAGCCATCACGAAATCGTAATTCAACAGAAACTCGCTTACTTAGAGACTTATTGATAAAGTACGTCGTCGAGAGAAGCATGTTATTCAGTTGAATGGCATAGTCTTTTGTAAGACTGCGTTCACTACACTTTTCACTAGGTCTGTCTCCAATAATTGAGTGCTGTTTCTCAGCATCTTTGATTTCCATCGCTTTTAAAGGAATGAGGCCTGTTTTTCGATAAATTTCTTTTTCAAAACCAAAAATACGTCTGATTTTCTCATTAAAATAAAGGTTATGTGTTTCCTTAAAATCACATACGCGTCGTATTATGTAAAATCCTCTTCTTCTTTTTGCTGGTTTAATTACTATGTGCTTACTTAATTCATTTGCTTGATTGATGGCATGTGATAGGTCTGCAATGTTCTCATACACACTATATGGAAACACAAATTCTATAGCACAAGCATTATTTAAATTAATAAGGTTTTGTGATACTACTCCTACTTTATCCGATGAATAAAGTAAAAAACTTGCTTCAGACTCTTGAATGTGTAAAATAGTGCAGGGTATATGAATTTCTGTCATACCGACGCTCCCGTTACCTTGTACACGAATTTCATGTGATAAATGTGTGGTATAACAGGTTGTAGTATTATTCGGGAAATATTTTATACTGCTGTTACTCGGTAATACCAAATAAAAGTCATCTTTGTCCATTTTTAATTTTTAATTGAAGTCAATTCACTCGCTTTAATCCAAGAATTGAATTTTTCTGTGTATCTGTACCACTTTATGAGAACTTTTTTGTTCAATCCTTGTCCTTTACTACGTATTATACGTTCAATTTTAAAATTTTCTGTTTCTGCTAATCACTTTCCTCCAATTTTGACTAGCTCCTAAGCCATCAATCTTTTCACCATTTACATCCGTCAATTCGTATGTGTATAGCTGTTGTCGTCTTGATATTCATGAAATTTTGAAAATTTCTTCGCTGTAATTTTTTTCATACCCTTTCTCGAACGTGCCTTTCGAACGACTGATGCGTACGTAAGAGCCCTGCGTGTATATAGGCGCGCGTGATGGTTTTCGCTGACTAAGAACTCTTTTTTCTGAATTTTTTCTCGCTATAAATGCGTTATAAATAGTTACATCTGCAGGCACCATTTTAATTCCCGTATGTAAAGTGTGATTATACGTATTGACGATATTTTGTATTACATCGATGTACCTGTGAGTATTTTTGTGTGTAAAATACCTAAACATTTGTTCCTTAAGCGTGCGATTTAAACGCTCTACAACAGCTGCTTTGATATCTGGATTGCGCGCTGTGCGAAAATTTATATCTCGCTTTTTTAAGTACTCTCGAAAAGAAGAATTTATAAACTCTTTACTCTTGTCCGATTGTATAGTTACAGAAATCCGTCCATTTGCTCTCTTGAGAATCTTCTCGAAAGCTATGGTGACGCTACGTCCGCTTCTATTTCGGAGCGCCTCCACCCAAGCATATTTACTGAGAACATCTATGACGACGAGTAGGCAACAGTAGCCATCGTTATATTCTTTGAAAGATTGCATATCACACAAGTCTATCTCCCAGCAATCATCTATATTTGTTATGTTGTATCTTAATCTTGGAAATCTTCGATGAATAGGCTTGTATAGCGTATAAGCATTCTGGTTACTTAACCACTCATAAATACGCTCTTTTTCTTTTTTATTTCTCTGAGTACTTTTACGAATTAAATTACGGGCGCCAGCGTATCCAGCCTCGTGTGAAGTATCGTAATATATTTTTTCAAAAGACATTTTTATATGCTAAAACTTTTCCACTTTCACTTAAGTATTTTTTTTCTTATTTCTACCTTTGGCTTTACTGTATTCGTATCAAGAGTGTAGCTCTCTCTCTAAATTTTCAATATCTGTTGAATTTTTTTGCTTTTGTTTATTATTAGATTTTTCAGCATTTAATGTCTTATACTGCTGTAACACATCTGTATTACCGACAAGTTTAAACGGCGTTTCTGACAAAGCTAAAAATCTGGTCATTTGTGCTCTTCCGGCGGGTGGAGTCAGAGGTGAATAACGTCACTGATTAGGTCTATAATATTAGAATGCGGTATAACATTACCTTCTATCGTTACACGACCTGTGTTATCCCACTTCGAAAGGTTACCAACAGCACTTTATTTCTAATGATTTAGTAGTAACCGTGCGCTTTTTTTATAGCTCTTGGATACGTTATCGAGAATCGAATATTCGGAGAGTGGCGCTGTCAGCATAACTTCACCTTCTCCGACTTCATTTTTGCTATTGACTGAGCTTTCACGTCGTTCGATATTTTCAAAATAAAGATATTTTTGGAGTATCTGCATATATTTTTTATATTTCTCTTGTTCATCGGTAATGCTTTTGGAAAAAAGAATATCATGCATCTCAGCATCCAAGCGTGATAAATTATCTCCTTTTGTCTGTACTGTTTGTTCTATTTATTTACCCGTAGACTGGTTTTTTTCAGCCACTATCGAGGATGAACGTATTCCCCGCTCATACTCATCTTCTGGGATAGTGACCATTTTACGGGTACGTTCCATTGTTTAAGCGTTGTTGCCACCAAAAATTTTTGATACTAAAGCACCTATGATTGGGGCTAAAAGTAGAGGTAAAAAACCTCAACCATTTTGGATGAGTACATGTTTCTTCTGATGCCAGTTAGTATTTTTACGTTCAGAATCATTCCCACCTTTTTTTCTCCTTATTATCAATTTTCGTAATATATGTTTGTACTTTTTTAATCGCTCTTTCTAAGAATGTTTCAATTTTACTGTCCCGTAAAATACGTTTAATTCACATTCGCATATACACTTTATTAAATTTTCATCAGCTGATCGTAGTAAAGCTACTCGCTGTTGAGTATCAGAATGACAGAGAGCGTTTAAAATTGAAACGCATTTTTTACTAAAATTAGATGGTAAACAGCCGCAATTACAAGCACCAGATTGACTATTTTTATTCTTCTCTCTTTTCTTCTTTTTCTTATTTTTCGATGTTACCTTGGCCATAGCTGCTCGTATACTGCTTCGATTCCTCTTGTTGACGCTTGTTTTATATCTTTAGCGTAGATTTGAATGATATTTCGGTAAATGGGCATACTGAACTTTATCATCAGGTAATACACACGTTCTAAAACGATATTTCATCATTTGTACTTTGTTTCAAGTTCAAGAAAAGATAACCATGTTGCACACGTATACTGTCTAAATAGGCTTCTTGCAGAAATTTCGGATCTTCGGGGTATACTTGTCGCGCAAGATACTGAATTTGAGCACGATCTCGGGGGTTTTTAAAAATTACAATGAAATTCGCGTTCAATGAAATATCTCGTTGACCACTACCTTCGTGAAATAGATTTTGAGTGATGAAAATAACACTCATATTCTTATGGTGGCTACCTTTTCTAAATAAATCTAGAATAGTATTGTTGGAAGATTCACGCATCAAATCATCGATGATTATTAATTTTTTCTTTTAATTTTCATGTGAATAATCCGAGTTATGTGGTAAACCTTCGTGAAATTCTATAACCTGCTGACTTGGTATTTTCAAATCGTTTTTGTATGTTTTTGCCACTCGGCATAATAAAATAATATTGTGTCAAATGTTACATCGCAGATAAAAGGGAGGTTTGCGAGAAATTGCTTTACAAATCCCGTTTTACCACGCCCCGTAGGACCGCTTACGATACACGTAAACGGGTGTCTTAAACATGTATCCATCTCATTATCTTTTTAATTACTACCATTTTGACAATGATGATAGCTGTATTTAACTAGTAAACAAGTATGGGGACGGCGGCGGCGGTGGAAGGCGTGATAATTAGCTATTTTTTCACGCCTCTCACTCAGCTAATTAACCCGCGCGTGCTCGAAACACACGCTTTTCATTAGCTAATAGTAAAATTTCGGACCCCCTGAAATAAAATGTTATACATACGCACCCTCTCCATGAACTGTCAACTCGTCGGTCATGTCACCGAGCTTTGTACCCTCGACCGGATTATATTCCCCGATTTTATTATCTTTAAATGTAAATATACACGAGTGGGTATCGCAATATAAAACGTGTCTCCCTAATTTTTCTAAATCCTCATAAAGTTTCAATCTAGCTTGAGCCGTCGTATAAGCCGCAATAACGATATTTGTATATGCTGCAGTAGGCGATGCTTTCTCTGTGTATTGCCAGTTGGCATACGAAATTTCATCATTCACAGCAAGTATACACTTCTTTATTGGCTGCTGTAAGAAGTTTCAAGAGTGCTTCTCGTGACTTTATAATATCCGTTTGCTTTAAATTACTACGCTGTCCAAATTTACCCCAGAAAAAATTGAGACAGAGTTTTGCAACAGCTCTTAAACCAGCATTTTTCTCAATTTTCTCCTTATCCATACAAATACCTTCATCTATTTCATACTGTTTGATCTTTATAAAGGTGTTTACGTACTCAGCAAAGAGTACACCACTGGCAGTCGCTTGGTCGAACTGCGTCATTTCGTATTGCCGAAAGATATATATTTCAGTTATACGATACCATAGTTCAACGGCTTTACGCATTTCATCGACAACCCATGTACCTGTGAATTCACGATCTTTTACATTTTCATGACTACAATCTCTTTGACGCATTTCTTCACAGCAAGAACGACTTAGAGCAAAAATTAGTTGATTGTGCATTTTAATAGGTAGCGGCAGTATATACAAATTACGCGGTGGTAGCACCTTGCATTTAATTAAATCTTCGACACCTGATAAATCGTTATTGTTACCTGATGTTAGTTTTTCGCACTCTTCTCCGAGCAAAATACGTGGATGCCCAAGAAGAAATCGCCCACGCTTACACACGTAAGGGTAGAGAGAGCAAATATTTGTATTTTTAATTTTTTCTCCCTGACCAACTCTGCACTGAGTGACAAAATTTTCCGTTCTACCGCCGAAAAATGCGTCCCGTGGATCCAAAGTTATACGTAGCATTATGAGAGGATTACTAACGTAATTTCTAATATCAGGGCTCTCGCTTTTGATTTTTTTCCTATTTTTCTTATCGTGTTTTCAAAAACCTCGTTAAACGTGCGACCGTAAGATAATCGCTGCTCACGATTATTTGGAAAACATTTGGAAAAATCGTAGATGAAGCGACCCTGATACTCGAATACAATACCCTTTTGATTTGGTAAATTTTGATCTGTTCCTAAGAAACCGTCAACGCGAAATCTCTCTGGTAGCATGACTTCACGTACTCTACCAGCGTGAGCTATTTCTCTACCGAGTTCACGTTAACACTGCACTAACCATTCTAGGTATTTTTGCGAGTGCTTGTCACCCCTACGATAACCAGCAGATATTATAACACCGATAGTATTTTTTTGTAAATAATTTTTTCTAAATACCGTTGAACACGCCGATGCTATAGTTACAGCTTTCGTAAAAGGGCATGTTTTCCCGCATTCTAGAAATATCTTTCTGAAGGCTATACACGATCGCCTTAAAATTTCTACATCCATATGACAATATTCTACGATTTCACGTATAAAATCGAATTTATAGTTACCTACATTCTCGTTATGCCACGTAAAGAATTCAACTCTCTCGGGAAAAGGCATTGTCTATACCGTAAAATTTAACATCTGGTAAAGGTCCTCTGTAATTTTGATTTTCCTGTGTATTAAACAGGTGTGGAAAG
>JAFFSR010000320.1:2912500-2917500 GCA_017163975.1 Anastatus disparis | reverse complement strand
AAGATAGTACGCTTCGGTGCGTCTCTTTTCTCATTTGGTTAGCCCATATTTCAGAGCCGTACAATAAGATGGACGTCGTGACTGTCATTAAAAGTCGTCGTTTGCTTGATTTCGGGCCGCTGGTATTGGCCATAAGACGACTTAACTGCAACGTTTTCTTTATCGCTTTATTAGCGACGTGTTTTAGGTGCGTCAAAAAAGTTAGTTTTGCATCTAGCTTTATGCCGAGATACGTCACCTCACTTCTTGTCTGCACCACGTTTGTGCCTACTGTCATGGGAAACTCGATGTTGATGTGTTTCCAAGTTAAGGGCACGATTTCTGTTTTGGCCATCGCTATTTCGAGACCATGCTTCACCATCCACTCGGAAATTCTTCTCATCGCCGTGTTTAGTATGTGCTGGGCAATGTTTTCGTTTTTCGCGGAGATGACTAAAGCGACATCATCAGCGTACGCAAACATTTTCACCCCATCCGGCATTGCAAGTCTGAGTAATGCATCGAACAGGATGTTCCAGAAGTCTGGGCCGAAGATCGAGCCCTGTGCCACGCCTGCGCTAAGGTCTTTTTCACGCCAGCCTTCTTCTGTTTCATAGCGGAGGATACGGTTTCTCAGATAGTCTCGTATCACTCGCATAAGGTATTCTGGTACATTAAACTCTTTCAACGCAGCAAGGAGGTCAGGCCATTTTGCTGAGTTGAAAGCGTTTTTCGTATCCAGCATGACTAGAAACGCAATAAGACGGGAATGATGGTTCCCAGTCCATCCTTCTTTGCTACCTTTACTACTTCTTCTACTGCATTTACGGTAGACCGCTTTTTCCTGAAGCCGTACTGGTTGTCAGCGAGATCGCCAGCCGCCTGTACAGCTCCTTGTAATCGCGGTTTAAGCAGCCTCTCGTATAGCTTCCTGCTTCGTCCAACATGCAGAGTGGCCTGTGGGACGATGGATGCCGGGGATCACCTCCCTTTCCTTTGTTGATCAGCACAAGACGCGCAATCTTCCAGGGAGTGCTAAACACACCCGTCTGGAGGCACGCGTTGTACATGTTCAACAAGAGAGATGGCGCTTTCACCGCTATGCATTTAAGGACCTCGGATGGTATTCCGTCAGGCCCAGGTGCCTTATTGTTCTTCATCATTCTTGCAGCTATCTGTAGCTCTCCGCTTGTAAAGAGCGGGATCTCTTCTGGTTCTCCTGTATTCTCCTGTTCTTCGAGTGGTGGATGCGTAGGGAACAAGTGGTTTACGATGTTCGCCATGGTCTCTTCTTCGAATGGCAACGTGGGGGCGGCGTTAAGCTTCTTGGTCACGATCTTGTAGGCCAAGCCCCACACCTCTCTGTTGACGTCTTCGCTCAGGTCTTTCCAGCATTGTGCTTTGCTTCGATTGATCTTCTTACGAAGCTTTTTATGCACGTCTCTGTATTGCGCAGACAAAAGATCTGCTGCTGGTGAGTTCTTCTTTCTTGCTCTCTGTGATGATCTTCTGAGACTAAGAGCTTCTGACCTCGTTCTAGCGATTTCGTCATTCCACCAATACGCTGGACGCTTATGATGTCGCGATCCTTTGCGCGGCATAGATGCATCACAGGCTCTGTGAATGAGACTCATCGTCTCTTTTACGAGAACCTCTGCAGCGTCGGCGTTTCCGGTGGCAGTTGTCGCGTCCGGTAGATAGTCTGATCCTTGCTGCAGTACTTGGACAAGTTTCTCAGAGTCCAGCTTGGCAACGTTCCATCTGACTGGTCTAGCGACATTTCGCCTCGATGATTGGGATCCATCATGGATTTGAAATGTGATGTACTGGTGGTCACTTCCATTGTATGTCTCCAGCACCTTCCAATCTGACACTTTACGTGAAAGATTTTCTGATGCGAAGGATACGTCAGGAATCGTACCGCTAGCTCCTCGTCTGAATGTTGGAGTGCTTCCGGTGTTTAGCACTGTTAGGCCGAGTCTGTCTGCCATCTCCATGATGTATCCTCCTCTGCTGTCCTGCAGTGGCATTCCCCACTCTAACGCTTTCGCGTTAAAGTCTCCTGCGACGACGACGTCACCTTCCATTCTTCGGACAGAGTCTTCCAGCAGATCCAGACGGCGCCTAAACGTGTCTGCTGTTGAGTTTGGTGTAAAATAACAGCTCACGTATGTAACGTTTCTGCTTTTAACCCATACGAAGCCTTCTTCAGCTCCATTTGCGTCTTCTCTGATGGTCTTTGGGTCTACGTAAATCGCAGCAGTGCCAAGCTTGTCTCTAAACCAGGTCTTAACGGTCCAGTTTGTGTACTGCTCGCTTATCAGTAGCACATCGGCATTTGTCTCAAATTTGATGTGAGTCAAAAGGCTGTTAGCTACGTCACTTCTATGTAAGTTGGCTTGAAGGATCGTTATGCGGCCCATCATTAACGTTTTTGTTTAAATCGGTTCAGTGTCTCGCGGAAGACTCTGCACTGACCTGATCCAGGGATGTGTTTTCGTTCCGCAGGGTCTACTTCCCGCTCGGTACATAGTATGCACTGAGCATCAGCAGCCTTGCAGGCCGATCCCTTGTGGCCCTCTTTTCCACACTTGTAGCACATCTTGCTACGGTCAGGTCCTCGGCAGTCACGCGCCTGGTGACCGTAGTTCAGGCACCTAAAACAGCGCTGAACCCTTTGCCAACTTCTGATACGGCAGCTGGTATAGCCGATCTTTATCCTGGTTCTTGAGAGCAGGAACGCCGCTTGGTCTTGTTCCATCTCTACAATGGCCAAGCGGAGCTCTCTGCTGTTAGGGGTTGGTCAGCGAAACACTAAACTCCCCTACTTCCTGTTGGAATTCAGTAAAAACACCTTTCACAGCAGTCTTCACTTCTTCTACTGAAGCTAGACAGTCGATGTCCCTGATCTCGACCGTTTCTTTGGGGCACATCTCCTTGACATTGCCTGTTTCACCAACCGTCTTTCTCAGGAATTCGCTGAAAGTCTCCAGTCCTTGAGATGAGCCCAACTCGATCAGGACATCACCGGCCCTGGTTTTTCTAATCCCTTTGATGTTATTCGTTGGGCTCTCCTTAATAAGATCCTGCCGGATGTTCTGCAGGATGTCACTGTAGGACTTTCCTTCTCCTGGCTTGATGAGGACGGCGGTAGACCTCTTCTTTGTCTTTCTCCTCCTCTTTTCTTCTTTTTTGGCAGCTGCTGTGCAGACTGCTCTGTGTCGTTGGCCGGTGTTCTGGCCGCTGGTGGTTTGTTGTTAGGCTGCTGCGATCGCTGATGATGTTGTTGCGCTCGTTGCTGCTGCTGCTGTTTTTGTTGTTTCAGCTGCTGCTTTTCTTGCTTTTTTGCAGCTCTAACATTCTTCCGACTCTGGACGGTCTCGAAAAGCTCGTCTTCGTCTCCCCAGCTCGACCTCTTCTTAAAAAGAGCTCGCGGTTCGGAATTGCTTCCTGAATCAAGCGAGTCTTCTTCTCTGGGCCGCTTAGCTGCGGCGCTTGCTTGAGGCGTTTCGGTCACTTCCATCTGTTCGGTGACCGTTCTTGCTTCAAGCAAGCAAGAAAACTCCGTCTTGAGTGCATCTACGTGTTCGATGAGCTCTGGAAGGTTGTTCTTGACATCCAGAGAAATGCCGGGCATCGACTTGCAGGCCTGCCTCATCAGCATAAAGATCTCATTCATCCTCTGAGACCTCTCTTCAATTGTCAAGCAGACGATCTCAACCCCTGACTTCGGTGGGGATCAGCCTGCTTTCTCTGGCCTTCACTGTTGGTTTGGCTATTTCTAGCCGCTTCTTTTGGTTTTTGGTTTTGTTTGTAGAATTTGACATAATATAAACGTTTACTGTGCTTAAGACGGTTCGCCCATCATGGGAGCTCCAGGCGCAGTGGAGCCACTATCCCCGCCTGTGAGGTGCCCTAGTTAAAGATGCCGCAGCCGAGAAGCGGTTTTCGGGTGGTCAACCCTAGCGACATCGAGTGATTCTAGAAAAGATGTTACGGGTTGGGCCCGCGCCATATTGATGCTAAAGGTTTTACGTCATCCGTATTGAGTGGGCGACGTCAGTACCGTGCTGCGCCTGGCCCTAAACTTCAGGCTAGACGTTCCGCAGTTCTCCTGCGCGGACTCGGTATAAGGAAATACTGACCAGATAATCCTTCGCACCTGCGCCTGTACAGACCAACTTCAACCCCTTCATGGGCTCCGGTTACGTTAGTAGAAGTACGTAGAAGCTCCTAGCCGACATGTGGTTTCACGAGACCTTTGCCCGTCACGACTTTCGCCGGAGAGGGGACTAACTTTTACCCTTATTACTAAACAGAGGTCAGCAAGTCACCACTAACGAACAACTCCAGTAGTCTGACGGGAATATCCATTGGTTGGCAGCCACAGCTCATTCATACATCCATTCATACTGTGTTGCTTCTTAGTACACGTAAATACGAACACAAAATTTTAATGGGTTGGCAGTTCCGTGAAGCGAAAGTGCCTACGCGATCATCCAGATATCCTTAGTCATCACTAAGGATGGCTAGCGATATGTGGATCGTGCTTAAGCCTCCGCCCCGCCACCACATCGTAGGTGGACACTTACAAGGTCAGCAACATGCGGAGGAATAATAATAATAATAATAATAATAATAATAATAATAATAATAATAATAATAATAATAATAATAATAATAATAATAATAATAATAATAATAATAATAATAATAATAATAATAATAATAATAATAATAATAATAATAATAATAATAATAATAATAATAATAATAATAATAATAATAATAATAATAATAATAATAATAATAATAATAATAATAATAATAATAATAATAATAATAATAATAATAATAATAATAATAATAATAATAATAATAATAATAATAATAATAATAATAATAATAATAATAATAATAATAATAATAATAATAATAATAATAATAATAATAATAATAATAATAATAATAATAATAATAATAATAATAATAATAATAATAATAATAATAATAATAATAAT